>VCRD01004800.1:38783-50578 GCA_006783055.1 Trinorchestia longiramus
CCAATCCCCAACGTGGCATCGTTTTGTGCTCAAAGTATTTTGGCAAATAGAGCGACGTCTGTGGAGAGCTGAAGTGAGCTTTCCGGCATTCAATGAAAGATAATTTTAACTGAATCAATAAAGTCAAAACGCTGTAGAAGTGCTGTGAACAAAGCTTCATTTTACTACAATATCTAGCGATTGCAATTGAAGTCTACATTCGCTACAGCATTCACTTCATTTTACTTGAGCAAAGTTGAGGAGAAAATTCTTCTTTCTACAGCAAAATAATTTTATTTACAACATTTAAGAAATATGAGTGGAAAAGTTGAAACATTATTCAAGCTGACCGATATAGTTTTTCAGGCCTTGGGTATGATATAATCTTGTCCTAAAGTAAAATGAAGCATTAAATGGTTTAATTAATATGTGCTTCGGACGCGTTCTTCATTCGTCAGCATTTATAGCTCTGAGAGACTAAAAGAATTATGACACAGATTTCTTGATGAGCAGCAGAGTGTCTTGAGGTGTGTCGTGACTAGATCAGGCTTGGTTATTTGCTAGGTTCGTAAAATTCCCTATTATAGGACCATTGTGGTAATGATAATAGTAATAACAATACTAATAATAACTAAATAATAATAATATTGAGAATAATAAAAATAGATAATATAAAAAATTATTGCACATTTCTAGGACAGACTCCAATCCCAAAGGTTAGTTGTCAATGTTTTTGTTGATAGGTAGACGTGTTTTAGATTTCAATAATTGGTGGGTCCACTATGAAGCAGGCTTTGACGATTGTTCAATTGCTGGAATGAACCTTACTTTCCACACCGACATTTTTGAAGTCACTGAAGGGAACAAATGACTGAACGATCGAGTAAAATACACAGACGAATCAAATGAGCAACGTAAAGCAAAAAAATTAACATCATAAGTAAAGTTGCAAAAACTTTTAAGTTAACCTCAAATACTAGAAAACTCCCAACTACGAGTGTCAGTGACAAACTAATTGAAAGCACCACATCATGAAGAGAATAAGTAATTAAATGACCTTATTTTTAACAAACCTTCAGTTCTGACACCTTCTTCGTAATGATCACGGACATGTTGCGGTCGAATTTCACTGGTTTCCTGATTTTTGGAAACTTGGCTGCGGAGACCAAACTTCCAAGTGTTGTTTGGGGTGATCTCAAACCTGCTAATCCAACGGCGGACTTCCAGCCGCCGTTCGGGGAGAAGATAGATTGGGTGCTGTAAGAAGCGGGTATCGTCTTATGTTCTGTATCAGGAGGTGAGGGGGAGACAGCTCTTTGCCTGTTGCTTCGAGAAGTCTGTCTGTCAACGTTACCTCGAGGGCTTTGTCTGTCACCGTTACCTTTAGGGGTTTGCTTGTCACCGGAACCTTGAGAACTGTGCCTGTCACCAGTACCCTGAGGACTGTGTCTGTCACCGGTACCTTGAGGACTGTGTCTGTCACTAGTCCCTTGAGGACTGCGTCTATCACCGGTACCTTGAGGAGTATGTCTGCCACTGGTACCCTGAGGAGTGTGTTTGTCGTTTGGGCCTCGAGGACTGTGTTTGTTACTGTGGCGTCCAGCAGATTGTCTGTCACCAACTTTAATTTCTGGAACCTCGGCCCCAACACTACGCCGCTTACCGCTTTTTATCTGTAAATATTGAGCCAGGTAAGATACTGTCATGTTCATTTTATTGTTTCTTAAATATATCAGTTCAGTTCTGTTCAAGAGAGTTACAACATTATCAAAATAAAATTTTAATACATCAAAAATATAGACTAATTATAGACACAAGTTTTGAAACTCGGCTGCAATTTCCTACAAACCTCCAATCAGTATTTTACTAATCAGAAAGCCAAGAAATGGGATTTAATATTCACCTCGACCATTCACCATTTTGACTTAGAGAACATGTCATCAAACTACAGAGATTATTCATGTGAGTGTGCACTGACGTAAAAGATACAATTGAGGAAAATTAACAACTGAGAACACAGATTGCGACCAGGATGTTTACTAAGTTTTGTATACTTGAACAAATTTGTACAAAAGCAAAAATGAATTGTAGTGAATCGCCTGGCTCACACTACAAATGAATACAACGACAAGGCTACATTCCGTTACGAATGGAAGCTCCACGTAGACCAATGAACGATCAGGGCAGAGGAAGTGAATACAGCGACGAGGCTAGTGCCGTTACGACCAGAAATGCCACTTCAAACCATGTGCGGTCCCGCTCAGGCACCAGGGTCCAGGCAACCGCCTATATAAGGCAGCTGCCATCTCAGGAGACACGGACACTCCCCTCACTTGTACCGCGAACTTGTAAACCTCAGACACCAAATAAAACAAACATACAANAAAGGCAACGGTGACAGACAAAGCCCTCGAGGTAACGTTGACAGACAGACATCTCGAAGCAACAGGCAAAGAGCTGTCTCCCCCTCACCTCCTGACACAGAACATAAGACGATACCCGCTTCTTACAGCACCCAATCTATCTTCTCCCCGAACGGCGGCTGGAAGTCAGCCGTTGGATTAGCAGGTTTGAGATCACCCCAAACAACACTTGGAAGTTTGGTCTCCGCAGCCAAGTTTCCAAAAATCAGGAAACCAGTGAAATTCGACCGCAACATGTCCGTGATCATTACGAAGAAGGTGTCAGAACTGAAGGTTTGTTAAAAA
Source organism: Trinorchestia longiramus (assembly GCA_006783055.1). NCBI lineage: Eukaryota > Metazoa > Arthropoda > Malacostraca > Amphipoda > Talitridae > Trinorchestia > Trinorchestia longiramus. Next base: position 41,471 of record VCRD01004800.1, read on the forward strand.
TATGGTCATTTAATTACTTATTCTCTTCATGATGTGGTGCTTTCGATTAGTTTGTCACTGACACTCGTAGTTGGGAGCTTTCTAGTATTTGAGGTTAACTTAAAAGTTTTTGCAACTTTACTTATGAGGTTAATTTTTTTGCTTTACGTTGCTCATTTGATTCGTCTGTGTATTTTACTCGATCGTTCAGTCATTTGTTCCCTTCAGTGACTTCAAAAACGTCGGTGTGGAAAGTAAGGTTCATTCCAGCAATTTAACAATCGTCAAAGCCTACTTCATAGTGGACCCATCAATTATTGATATCTAAAACACGTATACCTATCAACAAAAACATTGACAACTAACCTTTGGGATTGAAGTCTGTCCTAGAAATGTGCAATAATTTTTTATATTATCTATTTTTATTATTCTCAATATTATTATTATTTAGTTATTATTAGTATTGTTATTACTATTATCATTACCACAATGGTCCTATAATAGGGAATTTTACGAACCCTAGCAAACAACCAGGCCTGATCTAGTCAGGACACACCTCAAGATACTCTGCTGCTCATCAAGAAATCTGTGTCATGAATTCTTTTAGTCTCTCAGAGCTATAAATGCTGACGAACGAAGAACGCGTCCGAAGCACATATTAATTTAACCATTTAATGCTTCATTTTACTTTAGGACAAGATTATATCATACCCAAGGCCTGAAAAACTATATGTATAGGTCAGCTTGAATAATGTTTCAACTTTTCCACTCATATTTCTTAAATGTTGCAAATAAAATTATTTTGCTGTAGAAAGAAGAATGTTCTCCTCAACTTTGCTCAAGTAAAATGAAGTGAATACTGTAGCGAATGTAGACTTCAATTGCAATCGCTAGATATTGTAATAAAATGAAGCTTTGTTCACAGCACTTCTACAGCGTTTTGACTTTATTGATTCAGTTAAAATTATCTTTCATTGAATGCCGGAAAGCTCACTTCAGCTCTCCACAGACGTCGCTCTATTTGCCAAAATACATTGAGCACAAAACGATGCCACGTTGGGGATTGGAAAGCCCATTAAACCTCACTCCAACCAATACTTCAGCTGTTCACCAAAATACCTTAACCCTAGAACCTGCTTCATCCAGAGTCGTAAAACCCGCTTGAGCTAACCCCGAACATTGCTTCAGGTGTATGCATAACGAAATATTTTAAGCGTAAAACCATGCCGCGTTTCGGGCTAGAACGCCCACTTGAGCTCACTCTAAACATTGCTTCAGCTGTTTACCAGAATATTTTAAGAACAAAACCACGCTGCATTCAGGGCCGGAAGCCTCACTTCAGTTCACCGCCCACCACTGTGACGGTCTCCATCCCCCCAAACCGTGAGCTGGCTAGTCAGTTCATCATCCCGCCCACCGTCAACGTCGCCACCCAGAACGCTCCTGAGGTTACGCTGCATCAGGTAACTGTTCACTCAGTGTCTCGTCATGATTGCTTTGTGTTGAATTTTACGTGGATTCCTAGCCAGTATACTTTCTGATAATAACACAATAAAATTATGCAAAGTTACTATTGGCTCAGTAAGTCATCAAGTTTGATTGGCCATTTTATGCATGGTCTCTACCCACTTTTTGCTGGTGCCCCCTTTTGTAGTACGTAAGAAATTCATTGGGGAACACTTTACAGTTACTCAAAAATACTAATTGTAAATTGGGTCCATTTTTTTTTAAACATCGTAAAATATCGCAAAAATCTAGTCTTAACGTAATGGGAGTTCCTATTTAATTCCGTGGAAGAGCATTGAACTGCGTTAACTCATATCACTTATTTTCTTCGAGCTGGAATGTTCGCATATGAGGCTTCTAGGTTTTTTATGGCTTTTTTACGCACAAATTAATTCCCATTTCATAGCAAATTAATGAAGTGAACCTAATGAAGATTGAAAATTTTTTGCTAAACTTAGCAACAATTCGAAATCTTTTAAATTCCACTAAAGAAATAAATTAAAATTGAGAGAAAGAGACGCTTCTACCCCTGACACCGAATGTGTTAAAAACGTTCACTAGTGCGACCGAGGCTAAACATAGACGACTACTTTGTAGTATACTCGTATAAATGACGCAGGAAAATTCAAGACTTTCATTAACACTATTTCAAGCCCACCAAAAGTAAACTGTAAACCAAACTAGTCTAGTCTAGCAATCCTCAAGGCTAGACGCTGCTCACCAATTTTAAAAACAATACGCATATTGATAACTCAGAGATCATTGAGCACTAAAAGGGATGGACTTTGCCAGGCTACTGATCACCATACGAAGTATCGAGCATTGATCATTTGAAATTATTCTTTTCCTTCCTTATTAATAACAAGAAGTGCATGGTTTAGTGGTTCATACAGATAAGAATTCCAAATCAAGTATTTCGAACTATCATAGATTTGGACTTTATGTGTTGGCCGCTTGATGAAAAGTGCTCTTAGTTTTAACATTGAATTTAAGATAATTTTCTACACAAGAAGTTTAATTTCAATATAGAACATTTTGAGAGCATTTCTATGCCCAGATATTTGTGTATTGCATAACAATATAGCGTAGTACTTTACTCTCGCAGTACATGAATACATTTTGGTTACTATGCACCTAATAGTACGATGGGTTCTATTCCTTTAATATGTGCAAACGTATTGAAACGAGATTTGAAAATTTAGATCAAAGGACTTTCAGAAATGGAATGTAAAGTACAATTGATTAGCTATAGAATAAATTCCGTGAAAAATAAGCAATCATAACGATTAGTGCACTGAATTTTAAAAAGATAAACACTTATGATTTCTCTTTACTCGTCAGATTTTAAATATCAATTTCATCATCAAAAATTTCATCTTTAAATCAGTGTTATTAACGGTAAACAAACGGTAAACAATCAAAGAAAACACCTCTACGACTCAAGAACTAAGCTGTGAGTTAAGAACCCCACAAAATACGGTCTAGCGAATAACCATGATCACCCACGAGTTTTTAGAATTTCTTTGGAAATTTGATTACTTAACTATATATGTCGTACACAATGAAGTGAACGTATCGATATGTTATTGTACGTGAGTAAATGTGTGCCCAGGTCAACACCCAGACTCAGGAGTTCGCGTGCTCTGGCATGATGCATGTGGAGGGAGGGTGGCCGAAGGACGTCAACTGTGCAGAGGGAGATCAGACGCTCCGCTACCGCAAGAAGATCGAGAAAGACGAGTTCTACATCCACAGCGTGCTGCAACTCGGCGCTGTGAGGGCCTAATCTTCACTGATAGCCAATCTTAGGACTACATTTGTTTGTAATAAATACAGCTAGTTTACTGTAGTTAACTTAAATTTAGTCTCACTCGGGATTTCATTGAATCTTGCAATGATTTGGCTGAAGAGAACCATAGACAAGATCCGACAACTGCCTGAAAAAAAATTTAAGCCCCAGATAAAAGAACCATAGTCCCTGTGTCCCATGTCAGTGGACTTCGTCCTAATTGGGTGGTAGTCTTATAGCCTCAACTGACAATTTCACGTACCAAAGCTTCGCAAAAAGTGATAGCAAATGAACCTCAATTGAAAATCAAAAATAAAAATGGGCACTTCTCTCAACCAATTGGTGACGCTATAATCTAACTTTATTACTCTAAGGTGATAAAAAGCGCACTAGACCTCTATTGTTCACTCTCTTTCCCTTATTCTTATAGTTTTCTAGACCTCTTCTCACACATGCAATCATACATGTATGACACTAGACGTGACTCGCGACACTGCTCACAAATGTAGCCTCTTAACTAAAAAAAGTTCATTTCACTGTGCTGAATGATTCGATGCGAATTATAATCAAGCTACCCAAGCACTAACTATAACACACTGTATGTAAGTATGCAGAGCTATATGTTGTTGCAAAACTCTTTTTTGACTGTTATTTTCTAATTTTATTAATATATAGTTATCATTGCATATGTAGAACTTCGTTTTCTTTTTCATTCTATTTCAATTGTTATTTATCGATTGATATACAAAGATTTTCTTTAATCCTTCCTTTATTTGAGTCAGATAGGGTTAAAATGCTTCCTTTCACAGTGCAGTTAAATTAGGTATTCTTAATTTACTCCTATAATATCATTCATACATTCATGTATCATCTAAAATCTATCATCATATCGACCAATTCTGACTTCATTTAACTCTTTGTGACCACTTTAAAGGAATATTATTCTATTTAATCAGAAAATTGAGCACTGCATCAGACAGAACAACGCCATCGACATCTACGAAGAATACTTTAATTGTGAGTACGGTCCATCACCTCTGCTGGCTGGAAACGACCCCATCAAGACAGTGGACGTCGTCAGAGATCCTTTAGCCGGGATTGGACTCGTCAATTCCATTCAAGTCTCCCCAAAGAAGATCTCTACCACCACCAAGGAATCAAAGATGAGGAGGAGGAACACTCTTTGCATGGGGACCTCGAGTGGGTCCACCGACGAGAGTCGCCTTGGTTCAAAAGACACAAAGAAGTCTTGGGAGGGCGACCACGGAGCTTCTGCTACGACTGAAGGTACTGTGGGGCTGCTCTATGTAAAAATAAATTAGAAATATCGTAGTAATTTTTTCCTCATAATTCGATGAGTTGAGTTTGATAGCCGTTTGAGAATGATTAGCGACAATTATTAGTGTAACGAACTTTTCTTTAAAGTGTTTGTAATCATCAGTGTGTTATTTAATAGTTATAGTTCTTTTATAGAACTCATCTCGCCTACATAGAGTGTACTACTAAATGTTCATCAGTTCCAGTTCAGTGTGTATGTTTCAACTGTTCATATTTTTTCTTCTACGTTTTTTTTCAATCGTGAACAGGAAGAGAATTTTGATATTAAACAGTTGCTTCCATCTTTAGAAAAATAGATATCAGTTATTCAATCATGACACGACCTTTTGCCCAAGCGGATCATCTCGTGAATTTTTTTTCTCTCAGGGTAACTAAGCGAATTCAGTTCATAAAAAGTAAATTTCTTCAATACAGAATCTCTCTCTGCTGGTAACGCAGAAAAGATCACAAAGCACATGGCAGAGCAGCCGGAAATTTCAAGCATTTTTCGAGGTCGAGGGGTGACCAGCATCAACTTTGGTCCTGGAATTAACACCAGGAAAATAGCCGCCGCCTACAGCTCTACCGTCTTCCAGTGTCCCCTGGTGGACGTTCCCCGAAATGCTTACGTGTGGGACATCAGTACGTGTTGTTTCATTTTTGTAATTGCTGAAGTGTTTTACAAGCTGCATTGTGTGTTTGTTGTCTCTTGTGTCAGTTGTATCGTGCGTATTGAATTTTATTTAATTATGTTACATTTCGATGAAATTCAATTTCGTAGGGACTGTTTAACTGACCAAGTGAAGAACTCTGTCGACCTAATTAGACTCTAATTCTACTATCCTAACTGATATTTAAAACGCTCTCAGAGCAACATTCAAAGAAGCCCATGAGATTCAAAGGAAAACAGCCTTCTATTTTTGTGTTCTTTCTAAGACTTACGTAAATAATATCTTGATGGACTTGAATACATGTTATACCTGAACTTCGGTTTGCATTATTCGGTTTCAAAATATCAGGTTAGGGAATATAATAAAATTGCTACTTGTGTCCTTCATTTGAATTTCTTATGAAAGTTAGGGTACATATCATTGTTTTAATACTCAGGTTCCACAAGTCGCATCGAGATGACCCTTGAAGGACCAAGTTGGACTCACACGCTAAGCTACAACTCCAAAGAGCCTTCCATCATCGGTGCAGGTGATCTGTTATGTTCTGTGCGTAGGGAGATTCTCGTCATGGACTGCTTGGTTGTACTATCATGCTATTGCAAGGAAGATTTTTGAATGTGTCATGCAATCGAGCTATTAGATGGAATCCTCTATGTACCGCAAGCGTGTCATAACAGTAAAAATTAGGAATTTTCTCAAAATTATACTCATCGTTTGGAAATATTCTCTGACAGCTGTTATTTCCTTCTGAACACACACAATTTCGTCTCTTCCACTCATCTCCCTTAAGAGGCAGCACGTACGTGTCAAGCAGCTCCTGCTGAGAGCTGTCCAAACAACATCTTTATAAGTGTTGATAGTGTCACACCGTTACCCCAAAATCAGTGTTGATGAGGTTCGCCCAAACTGTCCTCCCGTTCACAGCCCTGCCATCCTGCTGCTCTACCCACCTGGCAAACTCCACCCTCTTTACCTTGTGCTGATCCATCATTCCCTCCACCTTCCTCTTGTGACAAGCTTTGGCTCCGATCTTGTGCGTGATTCTTCTCACAGTCTCCCTTCCAATTGCCACTCTGGCTGCAACTCTCTGGACACTTCTCTATTTCTTATTCAACATCAATCTCTGGATTGTTTTGGTGAAAGCCTTGATTATTTTTCTAGCAATTCTAATTTTTTCTTGCAATTTCAAATCCAGGTGTTTACGAACATCTTTCTGTTGAAGTTAGTGAAGTTCCACAGTCTTGTACATTGGTTTGAGAGAGGTCACACTCTATTCTGCCATCCAGAATAAACTCATAAAGATTTTCTGTTCAAATGTGCTGCTCCTTTTCAAGTTTGACTTGCTTATGACACTTCAGGTACTTCTCACAATCAGAATTCTTTTTGGGATACCTACGTGAACAAAATCTACATATTTTGGTGTGGCCTTAGTACTTATAAATTTAAATTCATTACCTAATAAATCATGAAACATATGTATAACTGAATTTTGCTGAATCACCCGTTAGCTAAGGAAACTGCACCCACTGTAAGGATCTACTCGTGGTGTCTATGAAACTACTCCCTGTTCGTACGTTTTAAAGTCAGAAAGAATTAAATAAATGATATGGACACCAAACCAATTTTTGCTTTATAATAAAATCTTTTTTACCCGATTGGGGTCAACAGGCTTAAGGAACGGTCAGGTGTGCTGGTGGGACACACGATCAGGATCTAAGCCAGCAGCTCTGTCTCCTCTGGACGCCTCCCACAGACAGGTGAGTGTGAAGTCTGGTGCTCCCACAGACAGGTGAGTGTGAAGTCTGATGCTCCCACAGACAGGTGAGTGTAAAGTCTGGTGCTCCCACAGACAGGTGAGTGTGAAGTCTGGTGCTCCCGCAGACAGGTGAGTGTGAAGTCTGGTGCTCCCACAGACAGATGAGTGTGAAATCTGGTACACTCGTTTCAGCTCTACAGGCCTCGTGACAGCCTATAATTTCATCCATGCTTCACGATTATTTCATTCATGTTTTAATACGTACAATTATCTAATGAATGTTTTAAATGCCCAATTGTTTCATCCATGTTTTATTAGTGCAATTGTTTCATCTATGAATTGCATGTTTTGTCATGCATGGTTGTACATGTCGCGTCTGTTGTGGGATTTGGAGTGTGTTGAAATACATGCGTTAGTTCAGCAGGTTTGGGTAAGAGTGAATACAATTGTACGTATCCGTTTGCTTTTCTCGTCTTAAATTCTGATACGATACGAATGCACAGGCCTCCTCCATATTTATTATTTATCCCCTTGAAGAATGTAAACTACTATCTCTCTAATTTGGTTTACGATAGATAAGTTTTCAACAACGCAGGGGGTTCAGCTACATTCTAACGTAAAATCAATTATTTGTACGATCATTTCATTTATTTAGAAATTTTATGCAACACCATGCATTTTCCAGGTATAATATCTATTATAATGACCAACGACTTAGACAAAAGAATAGTCATTTTAAAGTTGTGCAACATGGGAACATCTCCAACAGATTTTACTACAACCTTAAAAGTTGTTTTATTATTATTAGTGCAACTTTATTGGTGCTACAGAATGCTCGTATGGAGAACGTTGAAGCGGCGCAAAGAGATGGACAAGTAAAGAATAGGCTTGGACAAGGTCTTTCTCTCACTTGCAAAACCTCAAAACTGATAAAATCTGCCAGAGAAACTCAGAGATCCCTCAAAAATCTGGCAAAAAAGCGAAGTTAAAACAGTGACCACCGAACCGATTCGGCGTTCGGTCACCGAACAGTGACCGATTCGGTGTTCGGTCACCGAACAGTGACCGAAGTTAAAACAGTGACCATCACCAGCTTGGTCGACTGGTGGATCACCAGCTTGGTCGACTGGAATCACCAGCTTGGTCGACTGGTGAGCGAGTCTGCTTGCGAGCGGAAAGACCCGGGTTCGAATCCCGCTGCCGACATGGTTGACGCGGCTAGAAATACGGCATGGGACTTGGGTAAAACAACCGAATAATTATCGAAGTAATTATCCGACCCAAGAATGGGCCAGAAGGTTCGTTCCCATAGCCTCATTCTATTCTATTCTATTCTATTCTTCTGAACAAAGACTTGAAGACCTCTCTTTACAAAGATCAAAAGAAACAGCTGTGATCTGCGAAAACTCAGGACAAAAACCCTTCAATAGCTGAAAACAGGCTTTCCGGTAGCTGCAAAGACATGCTCTTGAGCCTTGTTTCCAGTAAACAAAATAAATCTGATAACCAGCAAAAATTTTGAAAAAGAATAGGTTCAAATAAACTTGAAACAATACTGCAACGACGTTCTTGCTGAATCATTGTTGGATTGGGCTAAATATCATTTAAAGAATTCCAGTGGTCATTTCAGCAAGAGTCAACACCTTCCATGAAGCTAAGAAATACAAAAATGTGTGACATGCAATATTCCCCAGTTCATTTCGAAGGAGGAATAGCCTCCTTCATCACCAGATCAAATTCCTCTCGATTACGGCATCTAGTTCCCACTGAAAAGTAAGATTTCAGCTGCTCAGATTTGGGGGCGCTGAAGTCAAAATTCTAAAAGGAATAGGTTAAAATCCCTCTAAACGTCAATCGTGACTCGTGAGAGCCGCGTATCCTAGCCACTAGACCACACGGGATGTGGTCGAGTGGTCTGCAGCCCGTGTTCTGTATCGGGTCTCTGCTTCATGTAGAAAGACCGCGGGTTCGAACCCGGCCATGGACACGAGTTGTTTCTCGTACGCCGCGCCGTGCACTCAACCCGCTAAGCACTCAACTCCCCGCCCATGAAGACGCCCATCAATCTCCCGGGATCGTCGCATGGAGCT
>VCRD01004801.1:4106-26325 GCA_006783055.1 Trinorchestia longiramus
ATTGCTGTGTACAGTGTACACCTATACACTGCTGTGTACAGTGTACACCTATACACTGCTGTGTACAGTGTACACCTATACACTGCTGTGTACAGTGTACACCTATATACTGCTGTGTACAGTGTACACCTATATACTGATGTGTACAGTGTACACCTATATACTGCTGTGTACAGTGTACACCTATACACTGATGTGTACAGTGTGCACCTATATACTGCTGTGTACAGTGTGCACCTATATACTGCTGTGTACAGTGTACACCTATATACTGATGTGTACAGTGTACATCAATATATTGCTGTGTACAGTGTACACCTATACACTGCTGTGTACAGTGTACACCTATATACTGATGTGTACAGTGTACATCAATATATTGCTGTGTACAGTGTATGGACATGTACATCATGATCACGAGAATGGTCGTTTTTGAGATGATTTATCCCTTAGAAAATTTGAAATTATAATAGCCTTTTCTGCTGTATTCATACACCACACTCAAACATTTTAGTGCACAAGCTAAACATTCACGCACAACATTCAATCATTCAAATACATAACGTAAAAATCTACATTACTCAAATACACAACATTCAACTGCACAGCATTCAACTACACAGTATTCATCTGCACAGCATTCAACTACACAGCATTCATCTGCACAACATTCACTTACACAGTATTCAAACACAACATTCAAATACACAACATTCAACTGCACAGCATTCAACTACACAGCATTCATCTGCACAACATTCAAATACACAACATTCACTTACACAATATTCAAACACAACATTCAAATACACAACATTCAACATCCTACTACACAATATTCAACATTCACATACACCAGCTAAACATTTATAAAGCTCCTCACTACACACTCTCAGCGCAACTCACTAGACGGGCTGCAGTATTTAGCTTGTCAAATGTTTTTAATTAAATTAATACATAATACTTCTGACACGTCTAATACTCCTCATGCTCCTAATATCTCCAATACTTCTAATAATACTTCGCATACTTCATCAGCGAACTGGTTTTTTCAATCCCTCTGTTGCGAAGTTTTCATACAAAGTTTCATACAAAGCAAATAAATGAGATCTGGTGCGAGGTAATTTTAAACTTTGCTAGTACATGGTAACGGAATAATTTTTTCCAGGTTTCTTGTGCAGTTGCAGCGTTAGGAATATTTTTTTTATATATATTTTTTGTTTCGTGTTGATTCATCGAAAACAGAAAAAGTAGAATATGGCAACAAGCCCTCTGAGGATTTAATAACAACTAGGATTGCTTGGAGCAAATAAATCTTTGAAGATCATTTTAACAATTTTTATTGGTTTTTGTCCTGATTTTATCCTAATTTTGGGCTAAATCTTCACTATTGACCACCAATCCTCCTGCTCACACCACAAAACAAATAATGCTGAGCGCCAAAACTCATTTTCACTGTTTGTTTACTCACTGATCAATTATTTACTAAATTAACTCAATGAGCTTTTTGTATTTCTTCGTCTCAAATGCTAAGATATTTATCTTCAAAAATATGCAGGATGAGTGCATATCAAGAACTTTTTCAACACCGTACTTGTTTCTAAGGAATTATGCAAGAGCACAAGTTCCAATTATTTTCTAATGCTTTGTTTAAACTGACTAACAAGCCCATGGTGTCAAAAATTTTATCATTTTCATTATATCGCTTTTAAATTTTCCATTATGGAGTAGCAAGAACTGTAAATTGGAGCCTCTTATATAGTAAAAATAAAAAAGTTTTTCAAAAATTTTTAGGTATGTTATACAATGTTTATCGTTCGTTAAAGTGAAGCAGATCAAAACAGGCATTACTAATATGTTCAGCTATTACGTATATATACATTAGCTATTATTTCTAATTAACGTATATCGTAGCACTCTGACGAAACCCATTTTTAATGCAATTGACAAAATCCGGTGTCTACGACTTCATTTTTGAAAAGCTCTTTCATGAGAGTTGTTTCGAGTGCCCATCTCTGTTTGGGAAAAGGAGGTCATTTAGGAAAGCCGTGTTTTTGGAATAATGATTCCCTGCATTCTCAGGAATGGTAACGACCGTTGCAAGGCACGCTCAATTCCAGAGTTGGATTTTGCAAGTTGTGCTCATAAACTCAACGCAATCTCGACCATTCTAGGGTGGGAGGCTGAAATAACAGTAACGTAGACGGCGTGCCGGAATGACGGAAGACGATGAAACAAAGTAAAGGCTTAAAACACTGAGTTGGCATAAAACGTCGTCGACGCTCGGGTTGATCAAATAAAATCGGTGTTCAAGGACTAGTTGACCATAAAACGAAGTCGATGTTCAAGGACTAGTTGACCATAAAACAAAGCGGATGTTCAAGGACTAGTTGACCATAAAACGAAGCGGATGTTCAAGGACTAGTTGACCATAAAACGAAGTGGGTGTTCAAGGACTAGTTGACCATAAAACGAAGTCAGTGTTCAAGGACTAGTTGACCATAAACGAAGTCAGTGTTCAAGGACTAGTTGACCATAAAACGAAGCGGATGTTCAAGGACTAGTTGACCATAAAACGAAGTGGGTGTTCAAGGACTAGTTGACCATAAAACGAAGTGGGTGTTCAAGGACTAGTTGACCATAAAACGAAGTCGGTGTTCAAGGACTGGCTGACCATAAAATTACGTTCACGTTCAAGAGTTGGCTGACTTAGAAAAAGTCGATGATCAAGGACTGCTTGACCATAAAATGAAGTCGACGTTCGAGAGCTGCCTGACCATAAAATGAAGTCGACGTTCGAGAGCTGCCTGACCATAAAACATCGTTGACGCTCTAAAACTGAGGCCATAAAAAACGTCAACGCTCAAGAAGTCGCTGACTGAAAAAAGGCATCCAAGCTCAAAACCTGGCTTGACCATAAACAGTAACCTGATAAAGAATAGGAAGCGGAGCTTGAGATATAATTCAGAGTAAAAAACGCCTTGTTAGGCAACCTGAAAAAATACTCAAGTTGTGTGTTCGTGGCAAATTATAACAAACGAAGAAATCTTGCAAAACAAAACATGAAGATATTTGGAGTAGAAGCCGAATAAAGAACTTTATCCCTCTTTAGTAACTTGTTTCAGATGTGTCTCCATTACAAATTCTATAAGGAAATTAATCGTAAACATCCTAGCACAGAGAATTGCTAAGACATCGTTTTCCTTCAAGACAACGCGCTGTCACACAACACATCGCTAGTCCCACGAACCAAAGTCATTTACCATCATAGAGAACTGATAACTCATTCTTCATATTCTTCAGATTTCCTTTAAAGATTGCCACCTATTCTGTCGTTGGATTATTTTATGCCAGTCAAAATAATGCATTAAAACAAAGAACTTGAGTCGGACATTTAGAAATATTTCGCAGTGAAACCTAAAAAATTTTATAGAAAAGGTTTCTTTACGTTTGTCAGTTCCTAAAGCAGCCCCTGTAGCTTAGTAGTTAGCAATCTTTGCTGTGTTTCCATGTCATAGGTTTCGAGGGTTCGCTTCCACACGCAGCACTCGAATTTTCTCTGCATGTGACGTATGGACCAGGATGGCTGACTGACTGACTGACTTGACTAAAACTGACAATTTCCTCAAGCTTCCAGATCATAGCACCGTGTTTTTGAGAAAAGATGGACGGACACCATCGCTGGAAGCCTGATCACTAGTCTTAAGATGTTAGGATTTAGAATTTAAAAACCATTGTATGCATATATCATGTATACCTGAATGGAATAAATTACTTTCTTTAAATCTAACTTTGAGATAAGATCTGAAATAAGAGGAAATTCTACTGTTAAATATTTTTTTGATGCTTTGTTTTATTACATTCTTTCATAATTCAGAAAACATCAAGTGCTTTTTCGTGCACCTGATAACTGATATAATAATTTCACTTCCATGTTATTAGGTGAATTTATGGGAATAATAAAACTAATAGGTAATTTTTGGAAATAGCACTATATGCGTGTACTGATAACTTTTACTTCTATGTATACATTTATTTGCATTTTTACTTTCACTTCAAAGTGCTCTCAGTGCTGGAAACTGCTCAGCAGAATTGGAAGAGCCAAAAATAATAGAGAAAAATAATCAAAAGCCACTGGAGCATCCGTATATACAACCGGCCTTCTACGCCATTAAAGAGATCATCATAAATGTTCAACTGCTCTGCCATTACATTAAGAAAAAGCCTACATCATGGACTTTCATATAGAAGTTTTCCACTACAGTTATTATATGTCATACAAAACCGTGAGTGCTTTCAGATTTACTGTAAGACTAGTGAACATTCATGACTTCCGTTTATAACTTTTTGTAACTTAACGCCAATTTTTAACCATTTCCTCAGGACCGTCTGATCAACAAAGACACACAAACCACCTCCTTGACCAAATCCTCTTCCTCCTCCACTTCACACAAACTTCAAAATCCCGGCGATAAAAAAAAATCCCATCGAAATCCTTCCTTCTACACGGAAGAATACAGCAGCTTGGAGCAAACTGGAGGCTGGCCAGATGCTGGATTTTCACAGCCTAAAGCGTCTCTTTTGGAGCACGACACCGGCGGCACGAGGGTGGTGGTGTCTAACAACCACCTCATACTGCAGCGTGTCAGTAAACTCTGGTCAGGCAATTTTTCCTGCTCCGCCAACAACGTCGTGGGAGACGCGCTGTCCAATGTTGTGCAGATTGTCGTACAGTGTGAGTAAAATGTGCTGTATTATGTCGTCTATGTATGATAGTCATATTCCATTATACAATGATACACAGTTTGTTGCTTGCTTGGTTCGTCTGTTTGTGACGCTCTTAAGGATTTAGATAGGAGGAAATTCGGTAGGGTATACATGTAGGCCTAATGTCAGCATTGTATTGTGGATACCAATGGCACATCTTTCAATGTGGAAACTCCTTCGCAAAGCCCGCGTCCACTGGCAAATCAAGTAAAAATATTCTGTAAAATACACGTGATTTCTTTCACGTGTGGGTTTATTAGTATGTATATATGTAGTAATATAGTATGCACGATGTGTAGAAGGTTATAGTATGTGGTCACATAGAACGCGCTATAGAAGAGTGTCACAAAGTTTCAACGAAAGAACTCAGTCAAATCTCAATAAATTTATTTGAAATTTTGCATACATGTTTGCAACATTTTCAGCGGTCGCAGCAAAATTCTATGCGATGAATTCTCATTTCTTTATTACAGCCTTAGGTTAAGAAGGCTCTGCTTCAACACTAGTATGCAATACTGCTTCTGTTATTGTGTTGCATTCACGCTACAGGGACTTTTTGAAAGCCGCTACGGTACAGCGAAACTTTATACAAGCACTGGTGTCCAGGATACATCCATCAAAATAATGTGACAGAACTTACGAGTCGCACTGTCTAGTAAGTGATAGTGTACATTCGTTTAGTACCCACCATATATGGTAGGTTATAGTATAGTTATATATTACATAGTATAATTAGTATGTTGAAGAATTTAGTCGTAAAATATCAGGGTATAACGAAAGTTCTGTCCATTTTTTGAGTTGTATTTTTAGGGCGTCATTTTATCAATGTAACTTACGAATGACGGATGTGTAGCTATCTAAATCACTAAAATATTATTTCTTCTTTCAAATTTTGCTAAAATTATAATAACAAATAACCATTGTTGACCCAAATGTGCACTCCAAATAAAGAACACATCTACCATATTTACTGTTTGAATTTAAGAGGGGCAGTACAGCAATTTCAGCAGTAAGATCCCTCAAAGATACTATGGAAATGATGTGGTGAATGAAAATACCTGTAGAAGATGGTTTTCACATTTCACAAAAAGAAGACTTCAGTCTAAAGGACGAGCCAAGGAAAGGACGCTCCAAAGGACTCAATTCTGAGGAATTGCAGGCTGTCATTCATGAAAACCCTACCAGTACAACTAGAGAACTGAACAAGCAGTTTAATTAATGTGAATAGTTTGACCAAATACTGTGAAATGATGAAATTTAAATTTCTTGCAACGCTTGTTGATACACTATGCTATACTGCAGTTGCGCCTACCCTATTTATACTAACTACGCTTTACTCTAGTGGCGCCTACCCTATTTATACTAACTACGCTTTACTCTAGTTGCGCCTACCCTATTGATACTAACTACGCTTTACTGCAATTGCGCCTACCCTATTTATACTAACTACGCTCTACTGCAGTTGCACCTACCCTATTTATACTAACTACGCTTTACTGCAGTTGCGCCTACCTTATTTATACTAACTACGCTTTACTCCAGTTGCGCCTACCCTATTTATACTAACTACGCTTTACTGCAGTTGCACCTACCCTATTTATACTAACTACGCTTTACTGCAGTTGCGCCTACCTTATTTATACTAACTACGCTTTACTCCAGTTGCACCTACCCTATTTATACTAACTACGCTTTACTGCAGTTGCGCCTACCCTATTCCTGCAACAACGCCAAGTGCAAAAGCGTTGCTCTTTATCACGGCTGGGATTTTTGATGCTACATCGCTGCAAAACCTCATAATTTTGCAAGAAAAACACACAAAGAGAGACTGCACACGCAACGTTTTAGAGGCCGTGTCTCGTAAAAATGAGAACTCAGTATATTTATATCATGTGTTCTGTATGACTTTATTTTTAAAGTCGCACGTTTCTCATAAACGTGACCGGCATAAGGGGTTTGTAGGGGACATGTTTGTACATTTTTACTACATTTAATTAAACTTTCATTCGAGTAATACTAAAGAGAGTAGCTATGCATGTCGCCTAAAAATAATACAACTTTGCTTTCTATGTTACCGACGCAGGAGGTGAAATAGATGAGACTTTGTCGAGCGTGCTGCTGCAGGTCGTGCTGCTACAGGTCGTGCTGCTGCAGGTCGTGCTGCTGCAGGTCGTGCTGCTGCAGGTCGTGCTGCTGCTGGTCGTGCTGCTGCAGGTCGTGCTGCTGTAGGTCATGCTGATGCAGGTCATGCTGAAATCATTTAGAAACGCCTTCAATAGTGAACCTTATACTAGCATTTCCATACAGCTTCATCAATTCACATTTTAATTACATTTTCGTCACATTTCTTCACCATATCAGATACTTCTTTAAATTTAAATCACTTCTGTGAGCCATTGTTTTTGTGGCTGTTTGGAGTTGAGGAAATTATCATCAGCTTTTTGCGTTGTTGTTTTGTTCTGTTTGTTGTTCTGAAAAAAAAATTACTGTGCTGCAGGTGGAGTAGCAGCTCTTGCGAAGATAGCATTGGAAAAAGAATACTTTTTTCTCTCGCTAAAACACGGTATAGGATGCCGTCTATGCTGTCCACCTTGACAGAATGTCGGGGCAGGCAGTAGAAAAATATTCATTGCCGGCCATCGTTAGGGAATTTCAAGTCGTGTGGACACGAGGGCAGTTCTATACAGTGTCTGACTCTCATGTCGTGTGTACCGAAGAACGAAAAGTTTTTTTTGAATCGTGCTGGGGCCGAAATTTATTTGCCGTGTAGAAAAACGGAATTTTTTTTCAAGTAAACCGTAGCTAAATTTATCCATGCGTTTGCAAAAAATAATCTGCCACAGAAGTTAATATTTGCAGTGTTTGTGTTGCTGAAATATCAATCTTTAATACATCATGAACTAAAGCCATGTTTTATATCGGTTAGAATACCGTTTAGCTCGTGGACGCGCTGGATTAAAGGAGTTGGGCTCACAGGTTTGAATTTCTTTCCTTCACTGATCTTCCAGAAATAACAATTCATTTCTAGATCCAGGAATTAGAAACATGATCGCTCGAATGCCCATCCATAATTTCATGCGTGACGATACACAAGATGTTCAAATTGAAATCCCAAAAGCTCACTTTTTCTACTTCGTTATGTTTTTCTAACTCGTTTTTGAGAAAAACTATACTTTTTCTGAGGATTTCCTTGCTTTCGTTGGTACGTCAGCAAAGCCCAGGAAACTCAAGGCATTTTGGAGCCTTCGAAAACTCGTCAGAATCAAATTAGAAAACAAGCGCCTTCACGAAGCGAGTTTTAACATAACGACCGCCGCTCAGAAATTTCCATCTGTGATAAAAAACACGCCTTCCAAAATCCCTCCTTTTGAAATCGCGGATTTGAATTCGAACGGTAGGCTTTTATGCACGTGTTAAAATAGACTATAAACATTTCTTGCATTTGAATCTAAAAACCAGCCGGCGAACCGGAATTGCGAGTAGATATTAAAAAAGATTTATTGTTTTCGTTCGATAAATAGATTTCATAATTACAAACCTTCACATCGTGCCATGATACTAAAATTGTACACATGTAATTACTAACTAATGTTAGAGAGAAAATAAAGGTAAGAAATATGGTAAGCATGTTCTTCAGAGGTAGGCATTTTTTGGGAGTTTGCTGAAAATATTAGCAGTTGCGAGGAAAAGTTGCGTGTCGTTAATACTCCTACGCCAAAGTTACTTAATTTAGCGCAGCTGCCAACTGCTGGCAAGGTGAGATACATAAAAAAAACATATCCTCGTAACGCTGGGGATAATAATAAACTTGAACGCTAGGGGATACAAAAAGGTTGAAATATTTGAGATAATAAAAGTTTGAATGTTGGGGAAGATAAAGGTTTAAATATTGAGGATAGTAGAAGGTGTCGATATTATCCCATATAGCCCCTATATTGTCCCATGTTGCTCCACATTACCCTAAATTGTTCCACATTGCCCTAAATTGCCCCACATTACCCCAAATTGCCCCACATTACTCCACATTGCCCATTGTTGCCAGGTTTAGAACATATAGAATAGAATATGGCAATGGAAATAAATCGTTTGGCCAATTCTTGGGCTGCTATCAAAGTCCCATGCCGTCTAAAGTAAAAACATCAATCCCGTTAGCCAATTCAGTCACGTACACGCACTTGAATCACACACAGGCATTTTAGTTGCGTACATGTATCAGAATCATGCTCTGGCCCTGGTAGTCAGAGACATAGAATTAGTACGTTATAATACTGGAGGTATTATAGTTAGGGACATAGAATTAGTACATTATAATACTGGAGGGTACGTAGTTCATTATTTGTCGAGACGATTTTTGAATGTGTTCACAGTGCCAGCAGAAACTGTTTTCGGGCAGCTGGTTCCAAGTTGTGGCAATTTTAACAGGAAAAAAGTTTAGAGCTTGGTATGTCTTGAAGTTTCTTATCATTAATTTTTGACCGTTATTTCTGGTTTGCACGTTACCGTCTCATTCGAAAAGGCCTTCCAGGGTAACATTGTTAAGGCCGTTGAGATACTAATTCTAGGAGATACAAAAAGGATGAAACATTTGAGATAAAAAAAAGTTTGAATATTGAGGATGGTCAAAAGTTTAAATATTGCCTCATGTTGTTAATAAGTTGTCCTCACATTCTTCTTTGTTGTAGGGAGATGAGTTTAAGCTGTTAACACGTTGACTCCTAAGTGGTACGTATGTGTACCACTGAGGTTAGGTTCTGTAATTTTTTCAGATCCTTCTAGTGACTATGCGTACAAAGTAAAGATTTACACCAGTCAGGCAATCGGAGGCAACGTGTTAAAGACGTCCTCACCTCATATGTTGCGTATGTCAGCCATGTTGTCCCCCTCTCAGACCCCCCTGTGTGCGCGTGGGGGGCAGCACGTGTGGTACGCGTGCCCCTAGGGCGCCCCCTCAGGCTTCCCTGCACCGTCACCTCCCTCCCTCCCACCACCTCCTTCAGCTGGACCCTCAGTAATGCCCTCGCCCAGGTGAGCAGTCAGGTGTTGTTGAGGCGTCATAAGACACGTGATTACTTTGTAAGACACGTGATTACTTTGTAAGGCACGTGATTACTTTGTAAGACACGTGATTACTTTGTAAGACACGTGATTACTTTATAAAACACGTTATTACTTAGTATAACACGTATTTTGTAAAACACGTGATTGGGTTGTAATTCATGTGATTAGTTTGTACTGCACGTGATTAATTTGTAATTTATGTGTTTAGTTTTTAATACACGTAATTAGTTTGTAATGTACGTAATTAGTTTGTAATCCACGTGATTAATTAGTAATTCACATGATTAGACTTTATTCAACATGATTAATCTGTAATCGGCATGATTAAGCTCGGTTGGACATAATTATCCTATAATCAATAGAATGATTTCACAGTAGAATTCCTTTAAACCGGCACTCGCTGACCAAGCTTTATATATTTATTCATTGTTTTTTCTTCTTTAACTGCTTTCAGCAATTGATATTGTTTTCCTTCTATGTCTAGCGTGTCTATGAATTGTTTTTAGTTACTTTGATGATATTAACCAGCAACAGCAAAGTCCCATGGATGCCGGTTAAAAAGACTTCTACTGTATAACGAACTTAATTATGCTATAATATCGACATGATAATCCCACAATAGGCATAATTATCTTATCAGTGACGTAAGTACTTTATAATCAACATTTATATTGTATGTCTGGCGAAAGTTTTCCATGATGAACATAATGATTCGGAAATTGATAAAATTATTCTATAGTTGACATAATTAATCTGGAATCGAGAACATTATTCTATAGTTGACATAATTAATTATTCTGAATCGGCTACATTATTTTATAGTCGATCGGCAGTTCACTTATGAGTTGACACGAGGCTAAATTCAATAATTTTATCTAAAATAAACGTATCAATATAGGAAATTTAATTCCTAATTTCCTAGTTTTTATCATAGAAATTACCACATGCTATTAACACACAGCAGATACTTGGAGTTCTTTCTAATAACTTATTAAAGTATGTTCGTAAGAAGTTTTGCAAACCTTTAAACAGCTCTTGCTCATTCCCAGACACTTCATTTCAAACTTTACTGGCAATTTCATCCCAGGCAACTTCAATAAGCGAAATATCAGGACGCTATGGAGTCAGAGTCATAATTTGCAGTGTTCCATTATCTTCTTTCCGTTTTAAATAATCGCGAGACAATTTAGATCCGTATTTTGGATCATTAACCCGCTGAAAAATAAAATTTTGTCCATTGATGAGACAAGCAGAGGGAATTGACTCCCTGCCTAGTATTCAATGACATTCTTCTCTTTGAATTACGTATACCTCTGATATTAACAAGGTTTCCAGCAATCTAGCCTCTACAGCATCATACTTCTACGAGTCATTTTTCCAAGTGTCATATTTCCACGAGTCATATTTCCACGAGTCATATTTCCACGAGTCATATTTCCACGAGTCATATTTCCACGAGTCATATTTCTGCGAGTCATATTTCTGCGAGTCATATTTCTGCGAGTCATATTTCTGCGAGTCATATTTCTGCGAGTCATATTTCTGCGAGTCATATTTCTGCGAGTCATACTTTACACACAAAGCTCTGAATTTCAAATAATGAACTTCCCATATACTTTTGATATGTAACGACCCTCTCTATTCAGGTCAAAGCTGTAAATCTACTTAATGGGTATTGATTTTTTGCTCTTTCTTCGGTCACACTGACCCAGGAAATGTGAAATCAAAGCAATGAATTTCTGTGCAGAACTAAATTGCGATCGAAGAGACAGATTCCATCACGCGTCTCACTCGAAATTGCCCGTAAAAATTTTACTCTATCTTTTCCAACACCCTTAATAAAATAGTGATACTTTAATGCACCAATCTTTCAGCTCCATTAATTCAAGTCATTGCACAGCATTTCTTAAATAGGAATGAACTTGATTCATTTTAAATAATGGTGATGACTTGTGCTTTTTTTATTTGGATTAAAGAGTTTATGCAAAAAATATGCATAAAATCCGAACGTTTTGTTAAAGAATACAATAGCATAAAAATTGTGTGACAAATTTTGCGTTAGAACATCCGAACTGGATTGATAATTTTAATTCCCTGCCCTAGAGCCAAAATGATTTTCCTTTTAATTCACTGATGTTAATAGGTTTTGCACTTTTGAGTTCATTTGGTAATATTTTGAGTATCTAGGATACAAGCTAATTAAGGAAAATGCCTTGAGCATCTAGGATACAAGCTCAGTAAAGTAAATGCTATAAGTATCTAGGATACAAGCTCATTAACTAAATACTTTGAGTATCAAGGATACAAGTTCATTGCGGTAAATCCCTAACGTATACACAACTCGTTATTCTTGCATACAGCGATCTGCAAAGTGTTTGATCAGAATATTCTCAAAGTCTTCATTTCCAATCAAAAATCTGAAGTCCTTCGATACTTTTTCCCGTGCAAGACTAATGTTGATTCAGCTGTTGACGGTTATTATCAGCTGAAGATTATTCTTTGAATTCAAAAACCAGTTGGAGATTATCTTGCACTTTCAGTTGTCAGTTGAATGATGCCTTCTAATGTTAGCTGACAGTCGAGGATTAGTTTTTATCTTAGTTGCTAGTTGAGTACTAGTTTGTAATTTTAGTGATCAGTTTAGTATAAATTTGCGATTTTAATAGTGTGTTAAGTATTAATTTATGATTTTAGTTGAAGATTTTCCTTTAATTTTAGCTGCAAGTTGGAGATTCTCTTTAGATTTTAGCTGCCAGTTGGAGATGGTCTTATGACAGTAACTGAAAATAAAAACTCATTCTTTGGCTCATTTTCTTATCTGAACCATCAGAACCACTTAATAATTATCATTAATACCTTAACAAATATGTCTCAAATAAATACAGAGCTTTTTGGATCGTTTAAACCTGTTCAGTTGCGAGATACATGTTTAGTATAACCCTCATGTATCCCATGGTACACCTCAGTGCGGCATGTGGAAAATCACGTATTATATACATGCTTTTTTACGCTGTTACCGTTGCAACCACACACCTTTAATACTTTCAATCTGACATTTGTTCAGCCAAGTCTTAATGACAATGGTTTCATTAACCTTAAATTTAATAAAAGACATTTTTCGAAATTATGACTATATTTCTCGTATTAAAATGTTTTTTGCTGCTGGGAGAAATACTGTATATATCATTAAGATCAAAAGGGTTAATGTGTTACTGATAAACCCTTAACTGCTTATTGTGCCATATCTGGCACATCAGATTTAAATTAAAATCAAGCTAACTACAGCAACAAGAAGATTGAAAACTCTACCTAGGCTCGTTCCTTATAAGTTCAGTTGTCCTTTGATCGCTGTATAGTTTAGCTGAACGTGCGCATAACTCACACAGTGCTTTTGTCAATATTAATAATAAATTAATAAATAAATTAAGGCATTTAAGGGTCACGTGAAGTTATAATATGGTCTGTATTTCCCTGTTCCACAGGAGCGTGTCACAAGCGTCACACAGCCACAGGTCACAGCTGGGGCCCAGGGGACTCAGGGGTCCAGTACGTCGTCCAGTGTGCTGGAATACCGTCCAGTAACCCAGCAAGATTACGGCACTCTACTTTGCTGGGCAGAAAATGATGTCGGCAAACAGAAGGAGCCTTGTGTGTACAGCGTACGCCCTGCTCCAGGTACAGTACTGTGTGTAGTACAGTGTACGTTGTGATCCAGGTACACTGTTGTATGTACAGCGTGCGGCCTGCTCGAGGTACAGTACTGTGTGTAGTACAGTGTACGTTGTGATCCAGGTACACTGTTGTGTGTACAGCGTACGCCCTGCTCCAAGTACAGTACTGTGTGTAGTACAGTGTACGTTGTGATCCAGGTACACTGTTGTGTGTGCAGCGTGCGGCTTGCTCCAGGTACAATATTGTGTGTAGTACAGTGTACGTTGTGATCCAGGTACAGTGCTGTGTGTACATCGTAGGTACAGATTTAGGTACACTAACTATCTTTAGGTACAGATAGTTCATCATTCAAATGTGTAGGTATTTCCAATGGCAAAGTTCGTAGATATTTCCTGTGACAAAGTCCGTAGGTATTTCCAGTGACAAAGTTCGTAGGTATTTCCAGTGACAAAGTCCATTGGTATTTCCAGTGACAAAATTCGCGGTTATTTCCAGTGACAAAGTCTGTAGATATTTACAGCGACAGAATTTATAGAATTTCCGGCTGTATAGATGCAGCAACAGTTAATTCTCTGTTGACAATTATTTTCATTTCAGAAGTTTTGAGTCCACCGCCCAGATGTCACGTGACCAAGTACAGTCACGACATGCTGGCTGTGAAGTGTGTGCGGCCGAGTGCATCCCTAAATGAAACTGGAGACGGAATTACGGACGTCGCCTCCCACGATGACGACAATGAAACAAACCTTGATGAAAATTCTCATAAAGTTTCCCTCACGCAAGCAACGCGAATGAAAAACGCCCAAGGGGCTTCGGCTGGTTCTGGAACGTTGCCTGACCAAAAGCAGACTGAAGACTGGAACGCTGATGCTTCGACGGCGTTTGGAGACTCGAATTTCGGACGCAGTGCTCAGCTATCTCACCAATATCCTTCACGAAGTCCTTACGAGGACAACAGGCATTATATAACTGAAGACTCTCGGCCCAGTGACTTCAGGACTTCGCCCATAGAATTGCGGACCAAACAACAGGATCGTAAGGAAGCTTCGCCCGGAGGCAGGGAGGTGATGATGGCAAAGGAGAGGGAGGAAAATGGAATTGTCCTGCCTTTCTTTGTGATGACTGTGAGAGAGCAGCACACCAACCAGCTCATCACCAACGAAACCAGTAAGCATGTAGGAAAATCCTGTGAGGTATTCATGCTTAAATATCATGTGGAAAGCCGTAGAAGCGAATATTTTTTAAAATTTTTGGAAGGAAAAGAGCCCACCAACCAACTGATCTAAGACAATGCTAGTAAGTTGAGGGATAAAGATTTTATTTTTTCTGTATAGTGAGACACTAAAGCGTATTTCATGCATTTTATGCTTCTGCATTAAACGTTAAAAGACTGTGCTTTTACCTTCGTATTTCCAACAATATAAGCGAGTGACTAAATGAAATCTTAAAATGTAGTAATTGCAATATTCGTCAGTAGAAATAATTAGAGTCACAATTGTTGCAATTTCTGTTATCCTCAAAGAAATTTTTTCGTCTCGCACATCCATCCTAAAAATATAAAAACATTGGCGCTCGTTATTAGCGTCGTATTTTAGTGAATGAAGGATGGACTTCGCAGTCATTCTGTCAGAAGTCGCAAGACTAAGCCTTTGGTAGCCTCCTTCCAGCCTATTTTTCATCATTGAGGTAAATACATAGTGTCTCTAGGATACAAGATCATTGAGGTAAGTGCCTGAAGTATCTAGGATACAAGCTCATTGAGGTGAAAGCCTGAAGTATTTAGGATACAAGCTCATTGAGGTGAATGCCTGATGTATCTAGGATACAAGCTCATTGAGGTGAATGCCTAAAGTATCTAGGATACAAGCTCATTGAGGTGAATGCCTGAAGTATCTAGGATACAAGCTCATTGAGGTGAACGCCTGAAGTATCTAGGGTACAAGCTCATTAAGGTAAATGCCTAAAGTATCTAGGATACAAGCTCAATGTGTCCTAGATACTTCAAGAGTACCTGTGCTCTGTAAGTATACCTGTTACGAGTACCAATGCCCTGTAAATGTACTTGTCACCAGTACCAGTGCTCTGTAAATGTAACCATCTCTCCCATTATGATACTTTTGAACTAGTTTTGACATCACTAAAATGATCTGCCACATTTATTGGTAAAATAAATGCAAATACAACAAAATATGAAGAACATGTTTTCACTATCAAAATTTGAAAACAATGCCGTTTTTTCATTGTATGTTGAGGTAACGTGAATTAGAAGACAATCGTTACGCTCTTATTCATTGAACATTCAAATGTATCAGATCATTCTACTGGGTCCTATATTTCTACTGTGGCTAGTCTTTATCTGCTGTGCTTCGTCATTATTGGTTAAAATGACTGTTAAATCCAAGGATTTAGGGCTTCATAAACGGATCAATAATTTTTGCACGGAACGTAGTAATCTATGACGACCAATCCAAAGGGATGGAAATTTTTCTGTCTGAACGATAGCCAGGTCTTGTATTTGCGAGGAGATTGTTGGCCGGGCAGGAAAAATGCAATCAGTCGGTCCAGGCAGAAGAGATTGCAATCATTTCGTCCAGACAGTAGAGATTGCAACCAGTAGACAAGAACAGTTACAACCAGTTGCTCCAAACAGGAGATACTGCAACCAGTACTCAGAGAGATTGCAACCAGTACATCAAAAACAGATCTTTTGCTCCAATATTCGAGATGCAGATCTTTAAAACCCCTAATCTCAAAGAGACTGGAATAACGAGTTCGTAAAGATTTTTTCCTGGAATTGATTTGGTGGACCGGAGTCCAGCAGTGCAATCGGCAGACATTTAAAGACTTCCCTGCACTGTCCAAAAGAAATTGGAAATTTCAGCAAAAATCACCCACGTAACAAGGAAAAAGTAGCGACGCACGAGCTTTATTTCGCTGACGCTGCCGTTCGAATTAGATCGAGTCCTGAAAAAAAGTTTGGGGAGAAGCAGACGAATGAGCAACATTTGATTTCCAGGAATAGTTGACTCTCTTTCAGAATTAGTGCGTTTATTATAAACTATGGATGAAGGGGCAAAAAGATAAACCATTTCAGTGAGCAGACCGCAAACTTTCTTTGGTTATCATGTTTTTTCATATGTTGGCAGAAGTGACTGAAAAATCAAAAATTGAAACCCACAGAGAAAGACAAGGTTGCATGTTCATGGAAATAAAAATCATTACAAGCATCACTAATATGATGGTGTTAATTGTAAAAGCATCATGGGTTTTAACAATGCTCCGTTGAAGAAGCTATGCTAGAAGGTACTTCTGGCTAACCATTTATGGATGCAACATACATGGTTTCCAGCGAATCCAGACTTGCGCTCCCACTAACAGCTGAACACTGTGTCCACTGGACATTGTGTCCACTGCATACTGTGTCCACTGCATACTGCGTCCACTGGACACTGCGTCCACTTTAAACTATTCGATTCCAATTTCCATTCTATTCCAACTCCAAATCTACCTCAATTCCTATCCTATTTTAACTCCCAATCAATTTCAATTCCTATTCCTCACACGCACTTCTAAGAGTCCCTGTAGGACCTCCACCTCTAAACGTTCATAAGCGACGCCCTAACTTCATACTCACCATCCCGTACAATTAAAACAGAATGTATAGTGTCTAGAAAATGAACGCAGGAATAGTCGGTTTATACATACTTACTAGATACGTGGAAATTGCACGGTTTGGATTTGAACTATTTTAAATTACTATAGAGACGAATGTAATAAAGATTTAAGACGAATTATTGTGTTTAAGTGAATACATTTCATGAATGTGTACACAACTTCCATTCTGTATTTCTTCTACCGATAACATGACCTAGATATTACCCGTGAAAATTCTGCGGCGTAAAAAAGTGAAATTAAGGGTTTGTGAAAAAACAATTTCCATTTTTTCCGTGGTACTATCAGTAATGATAATCCGACTAGTGTTATTAAATAGATGGTTAATATTGTAATTAATTAGTAATTTTAATGCAGAGAGAAAATTTGTTTTCAAAACATATATTACGTTTCTTCAGTGGTATACACAAAGTGGTAGAGTTATGTAGTAGGTATAGCACCCTATTTTTCAAAGTCCAGCAGTTAATATTCATGATTCTTTTAATATATGGTGTTTCTATCTGATTATTGCTCATATTAATACGTGTAGTCACATTACATCGGAATATAATTAGCATCTCAATTGAAAACACTTGTACATGTAAAACTATTCCAGCATGTACCAAATCTAGATGAATTCTCAACATATTCATAAAAATTCATGAAATTTATTAAATAACTACACATTCATGACATTTTACATGTGAATTAAAATTAAATACTTGACCTAAAACTTATTTATCACAAATGTAAAATTAAAGGCGGATCCAAATTGAACCATAGGTTAGATAGTTAAATGTTTGTTAGAAAAACCGTAGAGTGTTATGTTCTGTCAGCTCGAGATACTTAAATGTTTGGCTTAAAGTCCGAAGACTTTCTTAACTTTTGTTCAGTGAACTATAAAGAAACGGGTAATAGTGATGTTAAAAATAGCATGCAATAAATACGTGCTGTCTATTTTAACCCATGGAAATTTCACGGTTCAAAAGTGTTAAAATTAAGTATTTTTCTGTCCATAATTGTGTTATAAGTTTGATTAAATTTGACTAATATGAAATTTTTACGTATACGAAGAAATTGAAGATTTACAACGAATTATTGTTTTTGAATGGAAATTTTAGGTGAATATATATATATACATATCTATATACAGAACTTCCATTCTGTATCTTATCTAGCGATACCATGGCAAGATAGAACCCGTGGAAATTCCACGTTTAAAAAGGGATAAAATTAAGGATCTGTATAATAAAATACATTTTTCAGTTTTACCCGTGGTACTACCAGAACCTGAATATGTATGATGAATACATGAAAAGCTTCCATTCTGTATCTTGTCTACCGATAACATGGTCTGTGTTAGAAAAAAAGCTAATAAAGGGGAAGAATTATTTTATTTTATAGTAATTCAGAGGCTTTGGTATCCACAATATAATGATCGTAATGCATGTATACCCATTTTGATTTCAGTTTTGTAATTTTTCTTCAGTAATAGATAGTAAGATATTACACGGACACACTCAGATAAAGAGATAGAGAGAGGGAGAGAGAGAGAGAGAGTAAATAGAGAGGAAATAAATATATAAAACTGTAAAAACTTTTTCTTACGTTAGAGTTTGGCCTTAAAATGTAACATAAAAGAAAGAGAAGCATTAACTCAACGGAAAATTTGTACACTTCTAAATTATTTCGCAATACCAACTGTTCGTTTGTCCAGTTTTCTAAATGCTATACATTTTTGACTCGTGGACCTTCACAGTGGAGTGGTGAGCAGCCTCACTTGTGATGTGCGAGACTCGGGTTCAATTCCCGTAGTCGCCTTCGTCAGTTTCTCTCTGACCTTCGGTTGTCGAGACACACGTCCTGCCTGCTGTGACGCTAGACACTCGTCGATAGACTTCCAATAAAGCTTATCGAAATTTTCCCTAAGAATTGAAAATTCGATGCGTATGTTCTGTACACTTGATAGGAAATAAACTTTCTTTAACACATACAGGGTGTCTCAAAAAAATGTACTCGCCCTTTAACCGTTGCTAACATGCTGTCTTCTTTGTGTTGCAGGTGTGAGGTTCGAACCTTTGCGAACATCATTAAATGTGATTAAAGAATCATGTTCGCAAAGGTTCGAACCTCACACCTGCAACACAAAGAAGACAGCATGTTAGCAATGGCTAAAGGGTGAGTACATTTTTTTGAGACACCCTGTATTTTCTGCTTGACAGGCTTTGATGGATCATTCCAAGTACGAGGGCTCACCCCCGGTGTAGGGTACAGCCTGGCCGTGACTTCAGTGGGGGAGAGAGGGATCAAATCCCCCCCTACACCCCTCATGGCCACCACCTCCCTCAAGACGCAGATGATGAGTGATTCTAGTGAGTTGCCTGCGCTTTGATTTAAGGCGTTTCTGGAATTCTGTGTTTGTATTTTATTTGGAGAAAATTGTACAGGCGGATAATGTTCGACATTTCAGGGCTTAAATTTTAGTTCTTCTTTATCCCAGCAGGGTTTAAATTTCTTCCCAGCAGGGTTTAAATTTCTTCCCAGCAGGGTTTAAATTTCTTCCCAGCAGGGTTTAAATTTCTTCCCATCAGGGTTTAAATTTCTTCCCATCAGGGTTTAAATTTCTTCCCATCAGGGTTTAAATTTCTTCCCATCAGGGTTTAAATTTCTTCCCAGCAGGGTTTAAATTTCTTCCCAGCAAGGTTTAAATTTCTTCCCATCAGGGTTTAAATTTCTTCCCATCAGGGTTTAAATTTCTTCCCAGCAGGGTTTAAATTTCTTCCCAGCAGGGTTTAAATTTCTTCCCAGCAGGGTTTAAATTTCTTCCCAGCAGGGTTTAAATTTCTTCCCAGCAGGGTTTAAATTTCTAACCAGCAGGGTTTAAATTTCTTACCAGCAGGGTTTAAATTTCTTACCAGCAGGGTTTAAATTTCTTCCCAGCAGGGTTTAAATTTCTTCCCAGCAGGGTTTAAATTTCTTCCCGGCAGGGTTTAAATTTCTTCCCAGCAGGGTTTAAATTTCTTCCCAGCAAGGTTTAACCCTTTAGCGACTAAAAGGACAATACGGTCGCCTTTCACGGTCTTTGGGAGAATTGTTCTAATAATTAAACAGTGAGCAATATGAGGTTGCTACTAGGTTTGAACGCGGCGGCATGTTACAGCGTCGTTCTTTTGGCTGCCTGGCTCTCAGCGTGCTTCATTGCATCAGTGTACAGACGGTCTTTGTGAGCTTAAATGTAGAAACTAGAAAAACAAATTGGTCGCTAAAGGGTTAAATTTCTTCCCAGCAGGGTTTAAATTTCTTCCCAGCAGGGTTTAAATTTCAATCCGTATCCCTCCTCAGAAAAAGAAATTTTAAAATATTTATAGCCAAGACCTGTTTATAGTTCAAAAAAATTCCTCTAATTTAACACAATCGTTGTGTATTTGTGAAATTTACTGAACATCTGATGCAGTGTAAGCTACCGAAGCTAATTGAGTTTTTTAAACTAGTCTAGATAAGTAACTAGTAGGCTGTCACTAATGCTAGTTGGCTGGACCATGATAGCAAGTTACCGTAACTAGTGCCTGATGGGTTCACTGCCTGAACTAGTCTTTGTAACTGCCTTGTAGACAACCAGTAGTTACAGTTTTTTAAACAAATTCAATAGCCAGTGTCGTCTCCCAGTTACTATTCGGAATGGTCTTGAAACTCTCGAGCGAATTTTGAGTGATGAATTAGAAAAAAGTTTATGAAGAAACATTATCTGGTCTATTCAGGGGCCATGAATCTATTACTCTGTACAGCACATCATACATGTCGTAAAAATTCCACGGCGAAAATTTAAAATGTCCCATATTCATGACGAAATAAGGGCTTGTTAAGTCGAAAACTACACTCTAGTGAGGCTAGTCAAACCACTAACACTCCCACACACACAGAGACTACACAGCGTTCTGAACACTTATTCTCGAATCAAACATCCAACGAATTACAAGGCCGTAACTCTGCTGCACAACACGACTTCTTGCTTGAACTTGGATCAGTCACGCTATGTCTTGGCTTCACTTGAGCATAAACTTGAAATGTAAGGCCACCACTTCACAAGGATAGGAGTTAGGGAAGTGTGATGACTGGGTGTAAAGGTAAATGGCTTTCAAATTATGATTTCAGCAGCCGCTGCGGTGTTACACCAGTAAATGTGTCCGCAATTCATGCAAGCTTGGCTGCCATTTAGAGGTGGTGTTCTGCTGATTTATTATGCACGCTTATTCTGAAAGCTTATTGGTGTTATTTTGGTTGTGTATTTGAGTCTAATTCTGAGAGTTTTTTCTTATTCTGCTGGATTATTGATGTTATTCTGGTTGTATTTCAGTTCATTTTCTAAGCCTATTCATGTTATTCTGATTGTATTTCGGTTCATTCTGGAGGATTATTGGTGTTACTCTGGTTGTATTTAGAAACTTCATTCTAGAAGCTTATTGGTGTTGTTCTGATGTGATTCTAACGTTATTCTGAAATTATTCTCATATTAATATGCACGTTTATTTCCATCACATTGTGTTGACTCTGCAAGGCTTAAACCACAACCATCTCCATCCTGTACTTTTTTATCGTATTTTTTATAAAATATTATGCTGAACCTGCCAACGTGCAGTAAAAATCTAGGAATAATGCAGCACTTTATCAACATATATTTGTTGTCATTAAAATACTGAGGGGGCATCTGCAGTAGCTTTCAGGTGTCCAATAGAAATAATCGCATTTTATACAATTTATACTACGTTTTGTACTACATTTTGTACTTTTTCAAAATTTATTTTGTACTATATTTTAGATTGTATTTTGCAATGCATTTTATATTATATTGGGTACTACTTTTTTTACTGTTTTATACTGTATTTTTACTCTATTTTGTACATACAGTACAAAATATATCTTCTAGTGCCAATACCGTAATAATCAAAGGGTTGAACGGGTTCACGTGTGTGGTATGATCTTAAGACGAAGTTTTCGTATGAGACGAGGCTTGCTTTTGAACCGTGAGACGGGATTGACTTCTGGCACCGTGAGACGAGATTGACTTCACCGT
>VCRD01004801.1:26453-41127 GCA_006783055.1 Trinorchestia longiramus
TGAGACGAGACTTGACTTCACCGTGAGACGAGAGTGACTTCTGACACCGTGAGACGAGATTGACTGTTCACACAGATGCATAACTTATGAATTTTATGACTTATACGTGTTAAACAAAAATATCCAGAAAGGTTTTTTTACGTACACATGTGTTTATTTTCTGTAGAAATAAAGCGTTGGTTGACATTAGCGCTAGTGCTCAGTTCTGGGTCGGTATTTTATTCTTTTACGCCAACTAGACGTTTCTGACTTATGCACTAAAATCAAAATTTCTTTGAATTGAACATCGCTAAAAGCTTTTAGCGAAATCCTTCAATATTATTCTATTCGTGTCTCTATTAAGAATTGAAGGTGCAGACATGATGTTAACTTTCGTCCTGCAGGATCGATATAGAGATATATGTTATGACTATGTTCATGTGTGTTGAACGACATTGACATATTAAGTTATTTTTTGAAGAAAAACATACTTTAACTGATATTGATTTTTCGAAAGCATAAAAATTCTTCAAGATAAAGAGCCGATGGCGTCCATGATTTTTAGGGACATTTATCACAATTTAATAATTATTTACGAACTGGTATATATGCAATACATTTATTTTCATCCTCTTCAATGCTATGTGTCAACCTATTGACCTATAAAACACACCTACAGAGTGTCTCAAAAAATATATACATTTTAAATGGCTGTAATTTAAATACTACTGGTATTCATAAGGTGTACATAGGGCAAGTAAAAACGGATAATTAATAAAACGATATATTGTGTTCTTTCAAAAGAAACCAGTCCCAGTTTTCTAGCACCAATAGTATTCAAAGTACAGTTTTTTTAAAATATATACATATTTTTGGTACACCCTGTACTTGCACATGCTCAAGTTCACATTAGTCTTTCCTTCCCTCATAGATCTAATACATTTGCGAGACTCTTAGACAAATAAACCTTTTTTTGAAGCACAAATTTTGCTTATAAAACTTTGCCATTAAGTACTTTTTGATTTGAACACATCTTTCGGTTGGGTCACATTCTTGCCTCACGTAACATCCTATCTTTATTTCAGCAACTCATTTCAAAATTTAAAAAAAAAAATCCACTCGTTTCAGAGCCTCGCCATCGCAACGGAACCAAAGACCTGCAAATTTTAATTAGTGGAATCATAGCGGGCTTAATTATCATCATCACGATCCTAGTGGTCATGATTTTAGTAATTCGACGTAACCGTCAAACACGTGACGGTTGTTCTAGACGTCGAGCTCACCGAATGACTTTAGAAGGAAGCGTAAATACGACAGAGCTTCTGGAGGTGAGGGAAACAGACAACATAGAAGAAGAAACCACCTCAAGTTTAGGCACCAGTACCACTCCTACCTCTATCATAGACCACAGTGGCAGCGGTGGGGTAGGTACCATTTTGGTGGGGTATTATGGGTCTGAGGTTGCTGGAGGAGATGGAACTTCGAACTGCGGCAAAATTTTATCGTACTACGGAGAGAAATGTTTTGACGACGGGAAAAACGTTGACGAAAAACACGATGCCACTCTGGGAAAAGATGGCATTCTTCTGGGCGAAGATGCGACCAGAGTCCTGATGTCAGCAGATAGAAGGACGTACAGGGCTGACACCAGCGACCAACTGCCTCCTGACATCCTACAGCAGGAGTTTCCGCCTCCTAAAGCGGTAAGAAATTAATGTTTAGAAATTAGCTCAGTTGCGAGGAAATTAAATTGGGAATCAGAAAATTAGAGATTGTAAAGCAAGCGAAATTATTTTAGAGAATTATGTAATAAAAAAACTGAGTCACAATCTAAATATATTTTAGACAAGAAACTAAATTAACACTAAATAAGAAAAATAACTAAATTAGAAACTAAATAAAAAAAATAACTAAAATGGAATTAGAGAAAGAGCACGTTCTTGATATCGAGTTTTGTTTTGAGAGAATTTGATTACTTCAGCACAGATGCATTAGGAAAACAAGCTAATCATTATTTGGACGTGGTTTTTACGTTTTATTGTCATTCTAATATTTCTGGTCTACCTTCTCCAGTCAGCTGTTTACACACTTCAATGTACGTGTGTGCACATGAAGTTTCGAAAGTAGAGTTTTATTATTACTGAACAAATGGTAAAAGCAAACGAATCTTTGTACATTTATTTGAAGTGCCCACATATTCAATTTTTGCCGAATACACATTTTACTAGATGGCTAGTATACGTATTGTAATTTTTTTATTTTACAGAATACTTACAGAGGTGTTGATAAAAGAGAACAAGTCATTCAAATTTGTCAAACACGTGTTAAACTTTTGATAATAGTACAGGGACTGAAGTGGAGAGCAAGAAATAACAAACTTGCAACAATGACGCAACTCTGTCATCTGTTTGTTTGAAAAATACGAAAACATGGAAAACGAAACTTGTGGGTTGTGTATCTATTGTGAAGGCTGTGAATCTATTGTGAAGGCTGTGAATCTATTATGAAGGCTGTGTATCTATTGTGAATGCTGTGTATCTATTGTGAAGGTTGTGAATCTATTGTGAAGGTAGTGAATCTATTGTGAAGGTTGTGAATCTATTGTGAAGGTAGTGAATCTATTGTGAAGGCCGTAAATCTATTGTGAAGGTAGTATATCTCTTACATGTAAAAGGAACGTAGATTCTTCAGCAAGTAAACGCCTCGGCCACATACGCTGTATAAAAATGTTTGATTGTTCAATGTGAATCCACGTTTGATTTTTGTTTGATTCTTTTGTGTGATCCTTTTTCCAGACTATCAACCACTAAGCAATCATCAAGCAATCAGGAAGTCAACCAAAAAAATAATCCCAAACCAGGTTTTATATTTTACATTAGTGTTAAATTCAAACTTATATTATATATTAATGTTCAACTAACGAGGCCAAATATTAGCGAGCAGACAACTGGTGACAGAGAGTTGAAATGATAGCAGTTTAAAATAGCAAGAATTGCAGTTTTAGAGTTGCTTTTTTTTCTTTTGGAGCAGCAGTTTTAACCTTTTTGGAGGTACTGAACCCCACCAGTTTTACATGCGCATTCAATGCAATGCATTGAATGCATTGAATGCATTGAATGCATTGAATGCTTTGAATGCTTTGGATGCATTGAATGCCAATGATGGCCAAGCAGGGCGTGTCATAACGAATCATATGAGTGAGATGTGTGTCTTGACCTCCTCTGAACCACTGAGACTGACTCACAAAATCCAGGTTAAGAAGCACTGTTTTAGAGTAAATATTGGTGAATGAAAACGGCCTTGCCCTCGTATCAACATGAGGTAATAATTAACACGAGGCAATGATTATCGTGAGGCAAGGATTATCATGAGGCAATAATCATATGGCAATAATCAATACGAGGTAAAAATCAACATGAACCAGTAGGCAACACGAGGCAATAATCAACATGAACCAATAGTTAACACGAGGCAATAATCAACGTAGAGGAATAATCAACGCCAGGCAATGATCAACATGAGACAGTAGTCAGTATGAAACAATAATTAGCACGAGACAATAAAGTTATTATATTTTTTCTCGCTGCGTCACTCAAATTGTTTTTACCAGACATTGTTGTGCAGTATACCTGTCGAGCTTGATTACGCAACAAAAATTTTTACTTCTTTTTAACCGCAGGTGTGAACACTCAGCAAACTTTTCCTTCACTTTCATTCGTGTATTTTTTTGAGGTGCTAATTTTTTGGTGTTCTCAGTTCCTAGGCATGGTGACGCACCCCCATCCCCGCCCACCCTGTGGAGGCCAAACCGTCCACTTTGCTGACGATGTCACCGCTTCCATCCCATCCTCCACCTCCATCCAGGCTTCCAGACAGGGTCTGGAAGCTCACATTCTGAAGACAGGCTCTCCAGTGAGTCTCTATACCACCAAAACTCAAATTGACACCGGAATAACCCGGCCGCAGTCACATGCCTTCCAGGACACTAATCCAAAAAGTCGTCCTTGTCCAAAAGTGATGATTCCAACTCCACAGTTCCGGCCCGCTGGCCTAGATGAAGGTGGTGGTCTCCATCAACAACTCCAAAGTCTTCCTTTGGCTTCACAAGCAGAAAATCAAGTCATCATGGCTGGAGAAACCATCTTGGGTCTCCGGAACCCAACCTCAGAATGTAGCTGTCCTATTTCTGCTGCTACCTGTATGAATACAGTGAACAGGTCCACTTCTACGAGAATTCGTCCCAAAAACGCGCCACCACTTAGCTATCAGGTACAAGAAGGAAATCCTTCTCGAGCTCAATCCGAATACCAACAGTGTTCTGCTACATTGCCCAGGAATATGTCATCGACCGTTTCATCTTCAAGTCGTAGAAATTCTTTAACAAAAACCAGTAACATGAGCACGGCCATTGAACATCGTCTCTCCAGAACAGGATCCATTTCAGAATTATTACCAAGAGACTCCACGTTGTCGCTCAAATCGCAAGCTACATCCATGGCAGATTTGGGGAAATCTCACACCATAGTTACCCTAGATCGGTTTAACTCGACGTTCGTTAATTATCTGAGACCAAATTCATAGGGTAGGTTCATTCCACGATAGTTTTGATCTAAGATGACAGGGAATTTTAGTTGATAATTGTATGCCTGTGCAAGCAATTTATTCTAGCATGATGTACCTTGACAAGCCTCGAATTATAGGTATTCAGATATTCTCTTGAATCAAAAAATAATCTTAGCTGTTGAATAAAATAATGCATTTTGCGACTTATTAGACGCATCGAAGCGTTAAAAGCCCCAAATTTTTGAGGAAAAACATAGGAAAAGTTTTTTTGTTTGATTTCAAAAACGCAAGAAGGTTTTTAAATACATTTTGTACTAAAAATATGCGTTTTATGAACTGCGTACTCGGGTAATTCAAGCTATTCTTTTTTATTCAATTTAGTTATACACAAGCATCAGTTTCTATTATTCTAACTGCACATTCATGATTCATCAAGAACCCATGCTAATTATACATTCATGATTAATCAAGAACCAGTGCTAATTAGACATTCATGATTAATCAAGAACCCGCGCTAATTATACATTCATGATTAATCAAGAACCTGCGCTAATAAGACGTTCATGATGCATCTAAAACCAGTTCTAAATGTGCATTTTTTATCGTGCACACAATTCTAAAATAAAGTTGGTTCCATTAAATAGAATATAAAATATCTGGTATCAGAGCGCATTGCAAAAGTCTCCAGACTTTACTGAACGTAGAACATTAAGAGTACATTAACATTATTTCATCCATGTACTCGTGAAATTTGTACCCTTCTTCCTATACGTCAGTCGTTACTGTATCTGTACGTCGGAGGAAGGCATTTATAGCGAGAATATATTCGTATCAGAGTCTTTCTGTCGTTTGACTTTCCTTGGTTTGTTTGTTGAGAGTGGAGTACTAGAATCAAATATCTAAACCAAATATCTGTGACGTCTGATAATGGTGAAATATTTCAAATGAAGCTGTGAAAATGTTAGTTGATGACATTTGGCTAGATGCTTCGAAAATAAAACGTATGTACAAATATCAACATGGATGAATCACTTTATTATTTATATATGATATATATTTCTGTTATTCGTTGATTCCATAAACTTTAATATGATTCTATAAGGCAAGAAAAGAGTTTGTTCAATAGAACTTGATCACGTGTAAGTTCATTAAAAAGATGCTTCACAAACGGAAATTAATCTGAAAAAACACGTGGTAAAAATTTGAAAAGACAAGTTTTTGAAAATAACTATATTTTAGTTGCTCATGCAAGCAGGTGAGGCAGCTTTGCAAGTACGATACCGATTTTTTTTACCTAGAGTTATGCAAGTCTCAATTTGAAGTTTAAAAAATAAATTAGGTAAATTTATTTGTATTCTAATCATGAATATAAGTAAATTTCTTTATTTTCTAATCACGATTTAAGTAAATTTGTTTCTAACCACGAATTAGGTAAATTATTGTAGTACCATAAATTAGGTAAATTATTTGTTTAGTACCGGGAATTAGGTAAATTATTTGTTCAGTACCAGGAATTAGGTAAATTATTTTAGTACCATGAATTAGGTAAATTATTTTAGTACCATGATTAGGTAAATCATTTGTTTAGTACCACGAATTAGGTAAATTAATTATTTAGTACCACGAATTAGGTAAATTATTTTAGTACCACGAACTAGGTAAATTAATTGTTTAGTAACACGAATTAGGTAAATTAATTGTTTAGTAACACGAATTAGGTAAATTAATTGTTTAGTACTACGAATTAGGTAAATTAATTGTTTAGTAACACGAATTAGGTAAATTAATTGTTTAGTACCACGAATTAGGTAAATTAATTGTTTAGTACTGCGAATTAGGTAAATTAATTGTTTAGTACCACGAATTAGGTAAATTAATTGTTTAGTACTGCGAATTAGGTAAATTAATTGTTTCCTAACCATGAACGTATCAATTCTGAAACTTGCTTTAACTTTAAAGAAAAGTTAACCGATACCTCTTATCCTCTCAAAGGTAATAATAATGTATGCAACCAAAGTTACGGAAATTATAGAAATTCATTTCTACTAGCAAACTTTCTACGTCTTTAAGCGTTACTTCATTTTACTGAGGCAATAGAACTGAAAATGTTTACGGTCGTCAAGCTCTGGTTGTTGTCATTTTAAAAGAAACAAACATTCTGTGCCATTTAAAGAGATTTTTCTGAGTAAGCTGTACACACGGTGCACGTGTGTCAGTGTACACTGTACTCTCGGTGCACGCGTGCCACTGTACACTGTACACACGGTGCACGCGTAACAGTGTACACTGTACACACAGTCTACGTGTACCACTGAAAACTGTGTTGTGCACACGATCCTTGTACCACAGTACACTTCACACGCAATACCTCTGTAAATTGGGTGAACAATACACTTATGCTGTAGTACATTACGTATAGCATACAGTGTACACTGTGCGCTATGTGTACACAAGTCATGTATACTCAGTGGCTGAACCTCTGTGTCTTGTCTCACATGTTAGTTACATTTTCTGTTACAAATCTTCAACATTGTGTAATATTTCACAACCTTTTAATGTATTTTTTGCGATATTTTCTTGCAAAAGATGAACATCGTTTAATGTCATGCGATTATTTAACCTTTCAAGCTTATTCTTTTGAAAGAAAAATGTTTTCAATGTTCAAAAATTCACAGATTCTTAGGGATATTTCTTTACACTAATGAGGTACAAATTTTGAGCTGCTGAGCAGCGCAGGAACTCAGTTTTAAAAAGTGGTATGCTTTCTGTACCACCAAGCATTAAACATGACCTCTTTAGAGGCATGAAATGTATACCACAACACTTGAAAGGGTTAACATGGAAATAATTTTTTCTCAAAATAGGTCTTAACTATTTCTTATTTGAAGCTCTCAACTAAACGCCCTTAAGTGTCAGTTTTGAGAAAAATGAGTCTCTTTTCGAAATTTTTCCCTCGTAATTCAACTTCTAACAAAGATCTTAATTTTAACGAAGTTCCACGTGGAAGTCCTGCTCCTCGGAATTATTTTGAGCGCAAATATAACAATTGTACGCTACGTTTGCCTATATATAACAAACATTTTTTCGTGCTTGTTATCACATAAATTCAACGTACGGAGTTTAAAGAAAGATTTCTTCATTAACTCAGGCGTTGCAATTAAGGGCGATAGACAGAAAAGCAGGAAAATAAAACAGGAAAAAACAAAAGATGAGGATGATGTGCTTCACACATCGAGATTAAAAGTTCCTCCAGATTTTAATTTTTTGGTATAAGCAAACTCTAGTGAAGCTCAGTGATAGAGTTAAGGTCACCTCAAGGGTTTGTGTTACATAAACAAATAACATATCTTTATAACATCAAAGATTACCACTTCTAGCATCAACAATATATACAGCTTCAACATTTAAATGTCAGCTGGTCCAGTAAACGCGTCGACTGGTCCAGTAAACGCGTCGACTGGTCCAGTAAACGCGTCGACTGGTCCAGTAAACGCGTCGACTGGTCCAGTAAACGCGTCGACTGGTCCAGTAAACGCGTCGACTGGTCCAGTAAATGCGTCGACTGGTCCAGTAAATGCGTCGACTGGTCCAGTAAACGCGTCGACTGGTCCAGTAAACGCGTAGAATGCTCCAGTAAATTAATCACAAATATCAATTTTCAGACCCAGTGAGGGCAAATAACTACCTCTAGTATCTCAGAAAAGAGCCTGGAAGTTATACACCATAGAATTAAAAGCAGTAATGCGTTCGAATTAAAGTTTTCTACTTACGGACGCTGAAAAGTTTTTCGAAGCGACCGACCGAACGTTTGAAAAGAAGCCAATTTTGCCGACTTGCCATTAGAAGGAAAATCTGCTTGTTAACTCCATACAAAAAAGAAGCATGAAAGCTCTACAGTTCCAATTAACTAACACGCGTGTCGTACTAAAGTAAAGCCTTAGGCAGGTCCTGGGTTCATTTTAAAAAGTCGTCTTCATTTTCGTCTTTTCAACGCTGCTTCCAGCGAAACAATGTCTTCGTTTCAGTGTCCCGGAAAAAAAATTAATTGCGCTCCCTACGACTTCTGAGAAAGCGGAAGAAAAATCCCCTCACCCACAAGACACACTTTGGATTGCTTTTAAAATGCCTTCAGCGCAGGCAATGTACGCAAAAAACGCGTTTTTATTAATGATTTTCCTAGTTAGCTTTGGTGAAGACTCTTGAAAATCCTGTTCCACTAAGCCTTACTTTGAGTTTTAAGCTTATTGTTGAGGTGCACCTGCGACCATCATTATAAACAATGGATGTGATGGCAGGTACATTATTGAGGTGCACCTGCGACCATCATTATAAACAATGGGTGTAATGGCAGGTACATTATTGAGGTGCACCTGGGACCGTCATTATAAACAATGGATGTGATGGCAGGTACATTATTGAGGTGCACCTGCGACCATCATTATAAACAATGGATGTGATGGCAGGTGCATTATTGAGGTGCACCTGCGACCATCATTATAAACAATGGATGTGATGGCAGGTACATTATTGAGGTGCACCTGCGACCATCATTATAAACAATGGATGTGATGGCAGGTACATCATTGAGGTGCACCTGCGACCGTCATTATAAACAATGGATGTGATGGCAGGTACTTGAAATTAATGTGGGGTTCGTGTACCTATTGAAGTAGAGGATGTTGTTTTTGTACCAGTTCGTGTTTAAGTACTGTCATTTACTGCACGAATGTAGTTACTGCACGACAGTTCATGTATAAATAGTCATTCACTGCAGCGTAGTTACCGCAATAGTTCACAGTTTATCATTCAGAAATTAAGTGACTGAAGGAATTGATATAATTTTATAACAGATCGTAACAGAGTTGCTTACTACCAGGTAGCAACAGAGTTACTTACTACCAGGTAACAACAGAATTACTTACTACCAGGTAACCACAGAATTACTTACTACCAGGTAACCACAGAATTACTTACTACCCGGTAACAACAAAATGACTTACTACCAGGTAGTAACAGTTACTACCACAAGGCACCACAGCGTCGTACAGAAACATTTGATAAAAAGACAAGTTACTCACGATTATATAGACTTTGTTTCCCTGTAAAATAATTTCATAACACACGTAAGCATTCGAATTGAAACTCAAACTTCAAAATCAAATTAGTGTGAATTAGTCCACTTATTCTCAATGCAATTTTGATAGATCTCTTTAACTTATAAATTTAAAAAATGTATTGAATTATAAGGTAGAATTGATGCACATCGATGCTGTCTATATTGTGAGTACACGAGTGTGTATTAATGTTTATTAGGGCGTGTGAGAGGCTTCAGTAATGTACTAATTTTGACGAAGGAATTTTTGAACACCAAATCAAAAGAAAAAACCAGCGTTCATCTCCTTGTTTAACAAACTCTTTGCTTACTTTTCAATTTTTGTGTGTAATTCTTTCGTACTTCTGGTCCCGTAACTTTTGGTTCCGTAACATCTGATCCCGTAACTTCTGGTTCCGTCCCTTCTGGTCCCATAATTTCTGATCCCATAATTTCTGATCCCATAATTTCTGGTCCCGTAATTTCTGATCCCATAATTTCTGATCCCATAATTTCTGGTCCCGTAATTTCTGGTCCCGTAATTTCTAGTTCCGTAATTTCTAGTTCCATAATTTCTGGTCCCATAATTTCTTTTCTCGCAACAATTGGTCCCGTAACTTCTGATCTCGTAACTTCTGATCTCGTAACTTCTGATCCCGTAACTTCTGATCCCGTAACTCCTGATCCCGTAACTTCTGATCCCGTAACTTCTGATCCCGTAACTTCTGATCCCGTAACTTTTGATCCCAATCAGATCAGTCTTAGGTCTTTGCCAATTCTTTTCGTTGATCAGTCTTAGATCTTCGGAACTCCGTTCGCAGATCAGTCATAGTAAGATTTTTGCCAACTCTCTTGAAGGAATTGTCCGAGTAAGACCAGGCTTTCGTTATAGACTCCAGAAAAATTGGCGTCCTCGAGCGTCCAAGCCGCGCATTACCGCTATGCCGGACGCTGTTTCTGTTCTGCCCTCAGCGTTTGAACTCGAAAAAACTTTGGCATTCTGGGG
The DNA here is from genome assembly GCA_006783055.1 of Trinorchestia longiramus. NCBI lineage: Eukaryota > Metazoa > Arthropoda > Malacostraca > Amphipoda > Talitridae > Trinorchestia > Trinorchestia longiramus. Next base: position 37,094 of record VCRD01004801.1, read on the forward strand.
CTCTAGTTAATTTATGTAATTACTGTACCGCGCGCGCAACAATTGACGTCTCAAAAACCTCTGCAATAACGCACCCCAAAAAAAGATCTCATTGCCCTCAGATGTAAAGCCGAAATATCGCCCCAGGACTCCTAAAAATAGTTGATTAATTAGCACGAGCTGTCACGACGACAGAAAAGCGTACTGCTGCCCAAGCTCCTGGAATTCATTAGTTTTCAGAACCCTAGGCAGAAAATAGGCCTCGTATTCGCTGAAACTTATTCATTGTGCGAGAAAGAGACTGTTTTCGTAGTGCATTTCTTATAGAGATGAGGAACTGAGAGAGCAATTAAGCAAGAACAACGATGCTTGTGAATTTAGTTTATAGTTCAAATAACTACAGTCCCTAAAAATTAATTTAATCTTCGCAAAGTTTTGATGCAATTTGTAATTTCATGAAATTGAGCGTGCGACAACAGTGAATATTGAAATTTTCATGGTGACTGGAGGAATATTTTTACTCACGTTTCATGTTTAAATATTTTAACAATGAGAGCTAAGTAGCAGCTGTATTTTGTGTGAGGATAAATAATAAATTAGATTATATATATATATATATATATATATATATATATATATATATATATATATATATATATATATATATACTAAATATACATACATTTCACGATTATTTTCGCAAGCTATTGTTTTTGTGAGGTTAAGTTAGATTAGGTTCGGTTAAGTTACGTTTTCCACAAATGTACGGCTTAGCAAACAAAATTTTCATATAAATTCTGTAATGTTTTTGAAACACACACAATCCACGGCCGAGAACAAGAATGTTTCACACAAAGAACACCTGCCAAGAAATGCTCATTCGGGAAGGCAAGAACGTATGCCAAGAAATACTTATTCGGGAAGGCAAGAACGTCTGCCAAGAAATGTTTATTCGGGAAGGCAAGAACGTCTGCCAAGAAATGTTTATTCGGGAAGGCAAGAACACCTGCCAAGAAATGCTCATTCGGGAAGGCAAGAACACCTGCCAAGAAATACTTATTCGGGAAGGCAAGAACACCTGCCAAGAAATGCTCATTCGGGAAGGCAAGAACACCTGCCAAGAAATGTTTATTCCGGAAGGCAAGAACACCTGCCAAAAAGAATAAGAAAAGCAGCATGGACTCAGGTAGCAAACCACGAATAAACTAATCGGTTCGTTCCTGCCGCCACATTCTCCTCTATTCTATTCTATTTTATTCTTTTATATTCTATTCTATTTTATTCTATTTTATATTCTATTCTATTTTATTTTTCTATTTTATTCTATTAATGCTATGGTTTGTTTTGGCCTGCTATAGAGACTACCGTGTAGGAAGTAAGCAAGAACATGTTAGTGTGTGTCAAGAAAAATTGAACACTTCGTAAAAGAGTCGTGTGAGTTTATACAAGCTCTCTATGAACAACTCTGAGATTATCAAAAATCGCGTAGAATGGCGATGAGTTAAAATAACCAGAAGGTGTACTGAAGCATCATTTCAACCTGAACAAATTCAGTTTCTAGAGAAGGTAGACCCTAGAAACGCAGCAAGCAACGTCTTCGAAATATTGGATCTTGATTGGTTAGAAACGAAACTTCGTTTAACAACAAGTACACAGTACATATACATTGGTTTTTCAAATCTTTATGCTAACATTTTAAAACTAGAGATGATGCTTCTAGTGAGTGTTCCTTTGCGTCCTTCTATGCTGTGGCTTGAGATAAGGCTCGTACGAACACTTACTGATGAGCTGGAAATTTTAGGTAAACAGTGAGTCTTCCATTAGAAGAAAGAAAAATTCGAGTGCAGCTTGGAGACTCAAACCAGGTACCTGTGCAGCAGAAGAGTAGGCAGCTAACCAGTCGATCACAGTGGAAGATAGTGAAGTTTTGTGACACGAATGCAAGAGGACATCATATTGGTGAGTACTAAATAATACATTGAATTTCATTGCATATTGAACATTGTCATAGTCTGCCTTATGCCTGTCTGTCCATTAATGACCATTCTTCATGTTTTCTTGTACATTTATTGTGGAAAGAAATGTCAAAAGCCTTCCGTGCTAACCGAGGTGTTGGTGTGCAGTGATACCGAACGATCGATTAAACGTAACCATTTCTAACGATTAAATATATATACAGGGTGTCTCAAAACAATGTACTCACCCTTTAACCGTTGCTAACATGCTGTCTTCTTTGTGTTGCAGGTGTGAGGTTCGAACCTTTGCGAACATGATTCTTTTATCACATTTAATCATGTTCGCAAAGGTTCGAACCTCACACCTGCAACACAAAGAAGACAGCATGTTAGCAACGGTTAAAGGGTGAGTACATTATTTTGAGACACCCTGTATGTATCTCAGGTTACTAAGTTAATCAACAGGGCTTAACATACAAGTTCAAACTTATTAAGTTATTCTATGGGGCTTAACGTGCATGTTTAAACTTTACTAAGCTAGTTTACGGGGTTTAACACGTTGACTCCGAAGTGGTACGTATGTGTACCACTGAGGTTAGGTTCTGTAATTTTTTCAGATCCTTCTAGTGACTATGCGTACAAAGTGAAGTTCTACACCAATCAGGCAATCGGAGGCAACGTGTTAACATGCAAGTTTAAATTCTACTAAGTTAGTCTACGGGGCTTAAGATGGAAGTTTAAACTATTTAGGTTACTCTACGGGAATAAAAACATGCAAGGTCAAACTTTACTAAGTTAGTCGACGGGACTTAACATGCAAGTTTAAACTTAACCTCGAACACGAATGGTATACTATTATATTTATTTCCTACAAATGTACACAGTATGTGTGTACATTCGCCACCAATGACAAAATTGCAGCATGCATGTCGGAAAATTGAAATCGAAGCTGTAAGAATATTTCTTTCATCAATCAAATTTCTGTATTTTTATCCGCAGTATTATCTGCTCTCTAATTTGGATTACAGCACTTTTAAAAGGACGAGTAAGTGGATTCATTAACAACGTATTCCTACACTGAACTACCCCCTTCACTGAACTTTCCCCTTCACTGAACTCCCCCTTCATACGGAAGAGGGTTATTAATATTCGCATGTTTACTGCATGATGGCGGAAGTCTTCACTACAGAGCTGCTCCCTTTGCATATAAAAACTAATATACAAATTATATTAACGGTTGTGTCATGCAACATAGCTGCAGCTCAATCATCAAGCTGCAAATTATCTCTGAATTATAGATCAGTTTACTTAGAAGTTACCCCTCCTTTATTGATGTTGCCCTAGCAGTCTTAATGTGGTCCAGCGAGTCTTAATTTGATCGATAGAGTCTTCATGTGGTGGCAGTCTTAATGTGGTGGCAGTGGTCTTAATGGGGCCCTAATGGTCTTAATATGTTGGCAGAGATCTTAATGTGGAGGCAGTGGTCTTACATAATTCGATCGCTGGAGTCTTAATGTGGTGGCAGTCTTGATGTGGTAGCAATGGTCTTAGTGTGGTGGCATTGGTCTTAATGTGGTGGCATTGGTCTTAATGTGGTGGCATTGGTCTTAATATGGTGGCGGCAGTCTTAATGTGATGACAGTGGTCTTAATGTGATGACAGTGGTCTTAATGTGATGACAGTGGTCGTAATGTGATGACAGTGGTCTTAATGTGATGACAGTGGTCTTAATGTGATGACAGTGCTCTTAATGTGATGACAGTGCTCTTAATGTGATGACAGTGGTCTTAATGTGATGACAGTGGTCTTAATGTGGAGAACAAAAGAAGGCTCTGCGTGACCGCTGTCTCTTACGAAGCTTCCTGATGGTCACAAACTTGCCCGATAATAACGGGGTATAATAACAGGAATGAAAATAAGGATAATAACGGGGGATAAAAACAGGGATGATAATAAGGATAATAACGGGGGATAATAACAGGAATGATAATAAGGATAATAACAGGGTATAATAACAGGAATGAAAATAAGGATAATAACGGGGGATAATAACAGGAATGAAAATAAGGATAATAACGGGGGATAATAACAGGGGTGATA
>VCRD01004802.1:0-33452 GCA_006783055.1 Trinorchestia longiramus
CGTAGCGAGTTGTAGCGCGTGCACTTCTTGTTAGTGCGTAGGTTATTTGAGCCCATCCTGTCTGTAGACAAGTTGACTGGTTTCTGTTTCCTTTAATCTGCTGATGGCTGTGTGCTTTCTTCAGGTGATAAGAGTTCTTGCGGAGATGCTGACTTTGGAAGCGCTTGGTAGAGAGTTCATGACAGGTGGAGGTGGTGGTCGGTGCCACCAGGAAGGAGCTGAAGAAAAGAGTTTGGCACAGATTGTACCAGAAACAGGAAGTGAAAAGGAAAGGGACAGTAGGAGGCTATACAGGCGCAAAGCGCTTAATTAGGTAGTCATGAAGTTTTTCTTCGTAATTGTTACTGGGTATGTACATATATACACAAGCCCGTGAGGCCCTTGTATTTACAATATGTACATGTACCACACTAGTCCTAATCTAATATAAACATTGAATATCCCTATCCCTACCCCGGTCAAGGTAGAATCTTCCGCTTTCCCTTCATGACATAGAGCGTTGCAGCCTCCTTATATTGGGCTCTGCTACCTGAGTGTGACCGCTCATTGGTTAATGTTATGTTTCCGGTCGAAACGGAGCCTAGCTTCATCACTGGATTCACCTCTGTTTTCTTGTTCGCTCATTGGTCGTTGTAGAACTTCCGCTCGTAACGGAATTCTAGCCTCGTTGCGGTATTCGTTTGTAGTGAAGCCATGCGATTCACTACAGATTTCTTGAGCGCGCGTAGAAAATTAAAATGCAAGGAAAGAGTCCTCGAGAGTGCTCAGAGTTCGCTTATGTAATCTTTGTGATTATGTACATTCTGCCTCATAGGCATGGTGTCTTCGCTGTACTCTCTCATGAAGGACTTCGCGTAGAGGTACTGACTTGAGAAGATCTTGATAGAGACTGTACTCCAGGCCCTGGCAACCATTAACTACCGTTATAGGGACACCCTTCTCAGGCAGCTCGTCTGCAGATTAACGTCACAAAGTGGTAGCTTTTAGCGTAATATAGGTACGTGATCTACCGTGCCGTTGGAGTTGTTCCGAACAGTGCTGCCATCTCTGTCACGCATTTACGAGTGCACTCGTATTATAAGACAAATCGCATCTTTCTGTTTCCAGTCCTGAGGAAAAACATCAGTGTCCTTATTTGCGCCAGTAATGTTTGAAAAACGTACTCATTTCATCTGCTCCTTATGTTCTCATGTTCCATGCGTTCATTTTGTGCATCATAAATCATGTGTTCATTATTGCTGTCAATTCTTCATACCTACCATCCACTAATTCCCAAGGCAAAGGGGACGTTTTTTTAAAATTCTCGCATTTTATTCAACTTTTAGATCTTAGGATATGGGCCATTTATTCACAAATTTTGTTACTGTATATGACTCGTGGACATATTAAGCATCGTAAGAAGTTCTTCTAGACGGTCACCACTTACCACTTTGTTCAAAGCTTTATCCTGGGTACAAAAAAAATGCTCTGGAAATTTTCGTTGGGATTTCATGTTGTTTGAGTTTAGAAGCGTTCGGATTCTGTAATAAAATACTCATGTTGCGCTTGATAATTTTCATTCATGGGATTTCAAGGTTGGAGTAAATAATATGCTTGATTTGATCATATAGGTTCTCGAGAAATATATTGGTTGATATTTGTCCCTATTAATTTCTTGACCAGTGACTTCAAATCGCATAACTGTTGATGAACATCATTTTCCTGCAACTCGTTATAGCTGTGTAACTAACACTTTTATCATCTCTGAAGGAAAATGAGGCAGGGGATATCGCTCTTTACTGTATTTTTCATTCTCTTTCAACACCTCATGAAGCACGCGGACGCGTACTGTTCGTAAAGCCGAAGACGACAATCTAAGAAGAATTATCCCGAGTCAAACCTCTACCTAATGGAATGTGAGGGTTGTTATTATCTAGCATTATTTCTACGTTCTGTGCAACTTTATGATATGTTTGCGATTATGGTTCACGACGGAAGAGAACATTGCTGTTCTTCAGTAAAATACATTTTAGAATGATGTTTACATTGTAAAGAACAATAACGAAACAATGTAGCGAGTCATTGATCAAACGATCGAGTTTCTCATTTCTGCTCAGAGGGACTGATATAAGAAATTACATCCTCCTTGTTTAGGTTCGACAACAAATGTTGGGTGCTATGCAACCGTAACTGGAAACTATGACGCAATTATATCTCGTGAAAAAAACAATGAAAATACTCCGATACATTTTCTTTGTTTGGTTTAAATTCTTGTTAGACTAGATCGGTAGAGGCGTCATTCAGCTGCTTCGAGGGTCCTCTGTGTTATGATGAGAGTGACTTTCGCTGGTAAACAAAGCGGCAAATCGCTCAAAAAAAAGGTGTATTACGCATAATATTTAATTTCTCTGCTACATAAGTGTTTCAACCTCAGTGTTTCTTCTAACATCATTGAACAGGTGATATTCTCAGCAAAGAATGAAAGTTCATGTTGGTGCCGCTCATACTGGCACTGTCGCCGGTCAGTGTAGCTGTGGCAGTAAAGAAGAGAGGATGCAAAGTGTGATGCGGTGTTAGGCTGTGCCAGTGACACGGTTACTTCATGCTTGTGTTTTGTTGTGCTGCAGGTGGTAGTGGAAAATCCTTTTACATGTAGAATATAAATATTAGTCACAGTTTTCACGTAATTGGCACAACAGATATTTTTATGCACTTATTGGTTTACAATTCTCTTATGCAATGCACAGAATAAGTGTACATGAAGTTCTTGATATCACTTTTAACACCACCTGAGGTAGTGGGCTGTTAACTATGCATGATGGTTAGAATGATTCAGAAAGCCGCATAGGATTTTCAAGCTTTGGATGAATAGTTTATTTTGCAGCTCGTGCTGTCATACAGAGCTCCAGCATGTTCAATTGATTTTTGATATGCGAAGGGGTAAGGAAAACATCATTCTTTTAATTTGAGTTTATTGGCTTCACATATTATTACTGAGTATCATAGTGGATCTGCAGTTTTATTACTATAAAGTGAATTTTATCGTGATACGTGCCGAATGGTCTTTGATCTCACAATGACGGCAGTTGCATAGGCTTTTTAAGATCTTCCCAGGCATGAACGAATTTTGTACTTGCTGTGTTCATTGATTGCCTTCAGTCATCAGGTATTTTTAGGGCAAGGCTTGTGTCGAAATTCGAGGTTGCTTAGCAAATGCTTCACAAACCCAGATGCGATACGACGCCTTTAACTCATTACAGACTGACAGCAGCTTTCACTAATGTGTTCATAGCAAGCTAACTTGACTTTCCTTGCTGTGAACACGACGATTCATAGCGAAACCAAGAGGTATCATCAGGGGTAAAGAGTTAAGTTCGTCATGGAATGGTGTATACAGTAGAGGCTGAAGTAAAAGCTGTTTACCTGCGTGTGTTGCGCCTGAGTTGCCTGTAATCTGATTGGCAGATTACACTCAGGTTAAGCTGTGACAATCCATCTATTAAATTATATTTCTACGATACAAAAAGACAAATGCATGTAACTTCATTGCTTACTTTTTTCCACTGATTATGCAACGAAACGTACGAGTGAAGCAAAATTTGGTTAAGGTAGTACGCATCACTGATCTCAACTTTTTTCAACTGACTGCTTAGAAACATCAATCATCGTTTACCACTTTGGTAATTTGAGTGTTTTAATAATCATACTCTCTGGTCATACTTTTGAGAACTCTCAAACTAAATGAACTGGACGGCGTGCTCTGTCACCAGTTAGATATTCCATGTATGCCAGCAGAACTGCGTGGAAAATTTTTCTTACTATTACAGTAAAAAGTTTAAAAAAGTATGGCTGTAATTTTCGTCGCATAGTTAGGAAATCAAATGTATTCACGTTTTCTTCGGTAACTATAGAACATTACTAGCAGTTTGATTTTACTTAACTTTTCAGCTTTTTGAATTACTGACACCTGGCGAATGAATGAAAAGAAGCGATTTGTGACTTTCAAAATGGTTGTGGCTACACGAAGTAAAACTTCACAGAACATTAGATTTGATGTTATTTAGCTGATGGAAAAATTACTGAATTTCAAAAACCAATGAATAAAAATATAAAATGTAATGAATCTTTAATTAAATTACAATTCTGATAAGAATGACAAAATCAAAATAAAAGAACTGTTGACTTTTTTCTGCGAGAAACATTTTTCGTTAGAACCAGCATCATTTGAGTAATAACTAAATGTACTAGGTCATCCTTGTATATTCTATGTATACGGCTATCAGGAATAAACTAGCTGAAATGGAAATGGTCATCATTGCATCCTGTATCTTCACAATCGATGAATAAGTTATAAATAACTCCCCAATACACAATCATGCTTTTTTTGTTATCGGACACTGGGCTCAACAAACATGGAGTTGTATTGTTACATTATTCGGATCTGGACGAAAACTTTTCACCGTACGTTTAACAATTCGTGGAAAAAATGATATTCGAATTTACGTGCTGCCTAAAATAAGTTTGCATTCACCTATGAAAAGATATTTTTGTGGAAAAACGTATACTTGTACACAGAGAGATACATCCTATTATGAATACTTAGCTCTAGAAGAAAACATTTCTTCAAGAAAACTTGTTCTCCTAGAAGTATCTTGTTGTTCTACTATATGAAAGCTGAATATAAAGTGCAATATGTGAGTAGCATAATCTGTTAGTGAAGGATGATGATTTCATTTATCATTTTAGCTTCTGGTTTAAGTACATTTGCATGCGTTTTACAGTGATAGTGTACAAATCTCGGTTCTCTAAATGTACATGAACATTAATTGTTTTATGCTGGAGTTTCTATTCCAAATTACAAATAATCACTGAGCTGCTTGCACAGAAAGCTCATGAGAACCCCCAAGACGAAGGCTGATGATAATAGCTCTGGAAGCACAGAATTACCTGGTGCCAATTACTTCAGCAGTTGGCGGTGACGTGGAGGGCGCATAATTAATGCATCACCAAAAACGTCTCAGATATTCCATGCAGTGCTCAGTTTCTGTTTTCTAAAGGAAATATACTATGTATATCAATGTACACGGGATTTCCCGTTAAAGAATCATTGGTGTAGTAGAATTGGCTACTAATGCACGAACATACTCGTAGTTAGTGGTTGTACGTACGAGTATGTACATACCGTGGGGAGCAAAATAATACAACACGTTGATTAAATGGTCAGATTGCACATTTATAGACCCCGTACAATTAGGAAAATGGGACTATATATAAACAATAGTATGAAAAGGTTAATAATATATCTAAAACCCACACATATTTAATAGAAAAATATGTAGGAACATGTATCATAAATACGTGAACAAAAGTTTACAATACCCGACTTTTTTCTCGATATTATACATGAAAATTATTGTAGGGTTATTCCAGAATGTTCTAATACATTCTACTATTTGGTAACCGAACTTTCGTCAGCATTCATCTCTAATAACGTGTCATTGGTACTGCAGCTCTCGTTCTGAAAGGTCGTAAGCATGGGTAAGAATAAGGACATCAGCCAAGATCTTCGCAAACGTATCGTGGAGCTCCATAATGAAGGTTTGGGATATCGGAAGGTAAGTGCACAACTGTGTGTTCCTATAGCCTCGGTTGGAACCATAATACGTAAGTGGAAATGCCGGAATACGACTCTCAGCAAGCCTCGAACTGGTTGTCCTCGGAAGATTAACGACCGTGCTGCTCGAAAATTGGTCGGAACAGTAGTGCAGAGGCCTCAAACTACTCGTGAAGAATTGAAAGATGATCTCAAGGCATCTGGGATCGAAGCCAACAAACACACGATCAGCAGGGCACTACGCCGTGAAGCTCTTCGCTCCCGCACCCCTCATACGACACCTCTTCTCCAGAAACGTGACGTCAAGGCCAGGCTGAAGTATGCCAACGACTATTTGAACAAGCTAGCAACATTTTGGAACTCAGTACTGTGGTCAGATGAAACAAATATCGAAATATTTGGGAGAAACAGCACAAACCATTTTTGGAGGCCACAAAACAAAGAATATAAACCAAAGTGCACCATACCCACTGTTAAGTTTGGAGGTGGCTCAATCATGGTGTGGGGATGTTTCAGCTCATCAGGAGTAGGTAAACTTCACATCATTGAAAGAACCATGAATGGCAGGAAATATCGTGTAATATTGGAAGAGCAAGTCCTACCTTCAGCTCGTTTGTTAAAATTGAAACGTGGATGGAAATTACAACAAGACAATGATCCAAAGCATACTGCAAACGAAACCAAGGAATGGTTGAGGATGAAGAAGATAAACATTTTAGAATAGCCAAGTCAATCCCCGGACATGAATCCGATCGAAAACTTGTGGAGAGAATTGAAATTGAAGATTCAGGAGAGAGGTACAATCTAAAACTTACAAAAAGGGTTTGACTGCTATGAAATCGCTGTCTGAAGGAACGGAAATTTGATGTTACCTACAGACCTCTATTGAAGCCAAAAAACTTTGTTCTTTTAAATTTCAGAACAACAGCATCGCTACTTTATAGCATGCAATTTAAGAATTTTAATTGCACAATTGGAAAGTCTTGGTATGCCTGAACGGTCGTTGTAAGCGTAAATTGACATTAATGATCCTGATCGATTACGCACTCAGCAGGCGAGGTGTACTGATCGCTCCATACTTCCCTAAAATCCAAGACTGATGTTATCAATCAATCTCGAATATTCATGGGTGATCGTCTGCCTAGAATTCATATAAACCTCTGTCATAAAGATACATATACACTGAGTTTAACTCGTAAAGCTAAGAATAAATCGAATGAAATAAGTTCATGACAGTTTTATTCTTAATTTACCATCGTATTTCAACGGACGTAAAATAATACATTCACCTAAGCGACGCTAACGAAACATTCAAAATTAAAATCTGAGCGAAAGTATACAGGGATGTATACAGGGATGACACGTAAATGAGTTGTCGAGGTATTTTATTAATTGAGATCTGTTCTAATTTAAAACGCCTCGACAATAAAGCCATTGTCCCTATACGTTTATTCGTTATTTTCGGATATTTATCCACAATTTGGAAGGATTTCGATGTGAAGTCGGTGTGGTTAGGGACCATTCTACCTCCAGCAGCAACATAAGAGTTATTTCTTTAGACCAGTGCATCCCAAACTAGAAAAATTTAATTCTAGAGGGAAATTTGAAGCTTTCATACCAAAGGGGACATAATTACTCAGCCTACTAGCAATAAAAAACATGAAATGTATTTTCTTTTGTCTGAGGCTATGCGGTTAGTTGTAACTAACGGGTCTTTATCCACTTTACTCTGAAACTATATCTTTACCACTATATTTGCACACTTCAAAAATAAATTAGTAAATAGTCTCAGTGTGTTTTGACTTCTCTTTCCCTCGTACACATGAAAGGGGAAATCTGGATGGCTGAACTGGGTGCAGAGGGAAATGATAGAAAAAAGATTGGGAACCACTGGATTAGACTATCGTAAGTTCAAATGAACTCTCTCCAAAGCAGGCATATTTTGTGTGTATATTACATGAAATAATATTTTCACCATGCAAGAAGTAATGATACATTTGAATGTTGAAGGAAACGAATATAAAATTTATGATACCGAACATTAATATCATTGCGACGAAGCACTGAAAAAGCCAGCGACCAGATATCGGGAGCGAGCAAAGAAGTCCATACCGCACAGTGAGAAGTTTTCTAGACGATGCATACTGGATAGGCGCTATCGAAAAACCAAATACAGCTGGTCTTTAACCAACATGAATGTTTCCTACAACGCAGAAGGATTAAAAATTTCACAGACAATAAGCAATAAAAATGACTGATTTCTCGTGAATTCCAGATCATCTATGCCCATTACACTAACCTTCTATCTTGACACCTGTAATTGTTTTGATAGATTGAGGGACGTGATAAAAGAGAGTATAGCACGAACATCCAATGAATAAAATCAATGTAAACCTTTTGTCCAACCTACCCGAAACTACAAACCCTTTCAAAATTCGAACAAAATATAAGAAATAAATTTCAAAACTCAAAAGAAACTTTAAAGAACGAAAAAACACGAATCCATGAAAAACGTGAAATATTTTTTGTTGGGGATAGACAATTAAAGGTCAGGAAACTGAAATCAAGCAAGAATTAGCAGAGTGCAAAGCACTCTGTAGCCTTGAGATGTAAGTGACAGAAGCTGCCCGCTTATTAGACGACTTACGATGCACACATGAAGATTTAGTCATAGTTCATTGCAGAACTTATGAAATAACATGACCGTACGCAGAAGTACGCCAACAAAATTTAAAACTTTAATCAGGAATAAAGCTATAAATCGAAAAAATCTATCCAAATAAGTATCCTCCTGCGAATAAAAGACGCAAATAAAAACTTTCAGGTTACACTAATAAATGAAGCAATGAATTCAATGTGCACAGAAGAAGGAGTCATCCACTTAGACCTGACCTCCCAATGCATTAGACGGCATGATTTCTTCAAAAAGGATTGCATCCATCTTAATGAACTTGGACAAAGGAAAATGGGCGTTTATTGTCAATTGCAACCGTTTGAAAAACTGCTTCTTCTTCTTGCATAATCACTTCAACGATAATTCAGGATGAATTTGAAACAGTAACCTCATGTCCTAAGCTATCGCTTAGATTCAGATTTGAGTGTTCAGAGAATACTCAGCCTGGAAATTAATTTGATTCCACTATAGCTAAATAGGAGGCCTTTTTACCTTCAAAAAACAAGTTTAGTATTACACGGAATTTGAACGACAAATTGAAAGTATATGAAGAACAACAAAAAGGGAAAACATCACAAAATTTAGATGTCCATAATAAGCATCCCAACAAGGAATTAGACATTCCTATACGATCCTAGGATGTAATAACGAGTTTGATAAAAGTATGTTCTTGTACTTACAAATTAAAATCACACAACACACCCAACACGACACTCCACCAGGAAAACAAGCAGATCACCCGGCACGAAATCAATACTTAAATTCACCTCTGCAGCAGGTATCTCTGATGCTTCAAGATACACTTTCAAAACTACAAAATTCTTAGCCTGAAGGCAATGATTGGGAGAGCTTGAGTAAAAATATGTTACCAGACTCTAGAACCACGGGGAAAATCAAAAAGTATTTTATTTCATAGATCCCTAATTTTATCCCTTTCAAACCATGGAATTTCAAAGAGTACTATCTGGGCCATGTTGAAAGTAGATAAGATACAGAATGAAAGTCTCGTATATATTAATGAAAAGTATTCATTTAGAGCACAATAATTCGCCTTAAACCTTTATTACATTTCTCTATATAATGATTTTACATTAGTCATACATAAATCGTGGAATTTAAGCGGGAAATGTCTAGTTTCTCCGTATTCATGACAGTTTTAGACGTTAAGTAAAATTAAGCAGTTGATGTAAAACTTATTCATCAGTTAAATATCAAATTAAAGGTGAATCGCAATGTTTACTATAAACAGGACGTGCACGGCCGTATAGCTGACTACGCTAGTGGAGGCCAGTTCACTGAGCTGAGTGAGCTCAGTTAGTCATGAACTGTCACAGTGCGAGCTTTGTCGTAGTCTGTCGCTCGGTTTGAATCGGACATTGTTTATTTCGAAGCACATCGCTGCATTTCTCAGTGGATAATGTTTGTTTCCAATTTTATTGCTAAGTATATGTATTAAAAATGCCGAACAAGTGTAGGGTTGTGAACTGTCGGGTTAATTACAATAAGGAGAACAGGCGCCACGTGTTTTGCCTGCCGAAAGAGCAGTCTGAAAGACAGAAGTGGCTTGATGTTATTCCAACTCGTGAAAACTTTGTTGTTGATCCAGACAAGTTTTTCATTTGTGAGATACACTGGGGTGTTGACCCACCTTTGATCAAATTGCATGGTGGTTCTATGCGACCTGAAATCTCTCCCAGTATCTTCAATGTGTCTGCTTCATATCTGCCATCTCCAAATCTGCACCTCGCCCAGCGAAATTTGAAGACCAACAACTGAGGTATTTTCTTCAAAAGGATAAGATTACTTCATTTGATGCTTTCGAACCTGAACGTAACCTGCAGAAGCAGTATAAGAACTTGATTATTTCAAGATCAAAAGAAAGGCTTATGTGTTTGTTCATGACCGACTACTTCAGTGAGTGCAGCCTGTCTGTGATTGTCGAAAACAAGCCCTTTTTGTGTTCCCCACTGATGTTCAGGGCGTTCAAGAACGGCATTAATACCACTGTTTAAGACACTTCATCCCAACAATGATTTGAGATCGTATACGAAGTCCGACGAAACTGTGCGCTTGGCAATGAACTATGTATGATATCCCATTTGACAAAACGATCTAAAATGTTGTCACCCTTCAAGCTCACACGTCAGCCTATGTCGACACCGAGAAGGAGAAAAAGTTGGTATTTTTGACACGTCAGTTGGAACTTTTATCACAGAATCAGTTTTCCATGAATGATTATTGTTTTGCTCTTCAATCATACCCAAAGTGTAATTATGAACAGCTCAGAGATTTTTTGGTGCTGCCATGCAAACGCAAGCTGCACTACATCACTTCATCTATTGACAAGGACCAGGTGCTGAGGGGAACATTTGACAAAGTCCAGACACTGCAACAGAAGAATATCTTTCTCTTGGTAGATGAAGTACAGATTCGCCCAACTGTTTAATTTTCCGGTGGGTTGCTGAGTGGCATGGCCGAGAACAACCGAGACTGCAAGGCCACTTCTATTCTAATCACTAGGTAATTGCAGTGCCACAGCCAAGCATCCTCTTGACAACGAGCGTGTTTGGTTTCTCCTTTTTGACACAGTACATCTGCTAAACAACTGGAGCTAAACTGGAGCTACATCTGCTAAACAACTGCATCTGCAACAACTGGATCAGTGAGAAGGGCCAGAAGATCAGTCTTGACAATTAAATAACAACATCATTTGCAGACGTCAAGGAACTGTACGAGTCAGAGAAAGGCAGTATTCTGACGATTACTACACTCATTGAATTTGCTGTCAACCCCTCAAATTTGCTGTCAACCCCTCAGAAAAAGACCAGCAGAAGAATGCAGTTCTTCTTCAGACCTCTGTCATGAAGGCTTGGTTGGCTGACTAATCGCTGCAGTTTGATAGGTTTTTGCTTCTATGTCTGTTTGTTTATTTATGTGAATGTTTGTATTTTTGTTTGTTTGCATTGGAAATGTTTTACCTATAATCCATTTTGTAAAGTCTAAAACTGTAGCAAGTCAGATTTTTATGAAGTGGCCACTAAGTTCATACTAAAAATTGATATTTCAAAGCATTACAGTGATTTAAACGATTTAAAATTCACTGTGAAACCTTATTATCCCTTCTACTGCTATGAAGAAGTAATTTTTGATCAATTTGTCCAATAGAAAGTGTTATGTTACTAAGAATGCAATAGCTTCCGCTAGCGTAGTCAGCTATATGGCTGTGGACGTCCTGTTCATAGTAGTCCTTGGTGAATCCATATGTATCACGGGGTTAGGTAGTTAAATGTTCGTTTTAAAATCCGTAGAGTATTATGTTAGGTCAGCTCGAAATATTTCTATTCTATTCTACTCTAGAATAATCAAGCGCAAGTTGAGGTCTAACGAAGTAATGCCGTTAATGCATTCGATCATCCGATTACAAGTAGTAAGCAGATGTATACATTGTTGTGATATCTTTAGATTTCATAACTAATGAGTAGAAAAGTCAAAACGCAGTTACCAACAAGTAAAGAATGAGTTCTCTTACGAGAACAACTTTTCGAGCTGGTTACCTCCTGGGAAGGTAACAAAAACTACTATAACTGAAAAAAACAAATGCTCAACTAAATGACTGTTTGAGTCAGTTTCGCACAACAGAAAACGATCAAAATATTATAGAAAAATAAACTTTATTTGTGTAGGACCAGGAGCAAATTCCAGCGTTCTCTCGGTTGGTAATGAAGAAATTCCTTGGGAGTTACGATAATACCGGAACGGACAATTTGTTTGAAATTGAAAACCATTTGACAAGGTTCACTGGTGTGCTGAAAGAAAAGTTGAATAATTAAGGCCTAATTGAATTTTGATGTTATTCGGGAAGAGTTGTCGTCTCTGGCTTTGAATTAATTTGAGCTGATCCTTATTTTTCAATTAATCAAGCGATTTTTCATAAATGTTTTCAAGAGCTTTATGAGGATGTTTGTATGAAGAGACTATTGTTTAAAGCCTCAGCATTGCACAGTTACCTTACATGACTAATACGTTTAGAGAAATAGTGTTGATATTTACTTCACAAGCACCAACGTATTTTATTCAATGAATTTCGCCTACAGTGGTTAATAATAATGTAAATTTTCTTTCTAAAATGGGGAGTAACTAAAAATTTTCTATCTTAGTTTGTCGATATAAACCTTTTTCGTAATGAATGTCTACAACAGACAGCATCAACTTTAATGGATTCATTCACTTAATGAGTCTGTAAACGTTGAAAAAAGATAATTTGTCAAATGTTCTTATTGTCAGGGTTTAGGCTCTCCCACGTCATGGAGAGAAGGATTTTGATTATTGACTTTAGGGATTTTAGGATCCGAGTAACTATTAACATTAGCCTGAATTGATCAGCTAAACGATGTTCATCGGTTGATTACATCAGACTTGCGTGCTGTCGTCTGAGTCTGTGATGAGGAGGATCTCTCACATCACTTGCTAGAGTCTCTGCAGTAACGGATGAGACTGGCATGATCAGCGCAATCCACGTTGGTTGCTCGGAAGAATGCAAGGACGTTGAGTTTTGTGCGCAGTCAAAGCCATTATCAGGCATGCTTTGCATACTGAGTTGTGGAATATGTATCCGTAGAGCGAAATTATGTTTACAATTTTTTCCATTTTTACTAAAATGGTAGAAAAGTAGTAACACAAATACTTACAGTAAATATTCTTTTCCAAATTTTCTCAAGGATTTCCAAATCAAAAATGCTGTGCAAATGTCTCCTAAATTCTCTACAGGAATTAAAAAAAAAAACAAATTAGGGATGATGGAGAAAAAAATTACATAAATCACTTATTTAACTTGAAACGGTAAGAGAAGAAAAATTGATTTTTATTTTGCAAAATGTGAATTGTACAACTTAAGATCTCAATTAGATTAAACAAAACTCAAGTATGTAATCAATGGATATAGGTTAAAGTACACAAATAAAAAAATTTGAACTTTCCTGCATATAAAATTTGAAGACAATAACGAATTAATTTTGAAAAAAGTGGTTTAATGTGTATGAAATTCAACGTAAATATTCAACATAACTGAATTGGATTTACTATATTTTCGAGTTAAAATTTCATGTTAGAAAGTAGGTTGTTATTTTCAGTTGGGAGTAAGAGGACTTTTTTAGGAGTAACAAAGTCCCATTTATTCAAAGCTACTATAAAATACGAAAGTTCATTCTTGGATGCAGGTACATCTAGTTGTACTCATATTTCATGCTAGTATTTGTGTCTGAACAAGGCGACTCACCTTCATGGTACCCGAGGGTTTGTTAACAGAGTCAACATTGTAGAGATCCAACCATCGAGTATGCTACAACATTTATGTGTAACTATAATTGGTATACAACGATAGATTAAGCATCATCATCTGACAAAGTTGTCCTAGAAATTCCAGAATACTTTCATACACTATTTCGAATATGAGAGGGCCCCTCCAAAACCAGAATTCAAAACTGTTTGGACCACTCTGAGTTGCATGAGACTATGGAGAACCTCAATGAAAGTAAGGATCTTTCAAGCTTTCAGGTAGTTCCAGCAACTATGCAGCAGGGTTGATCGACAGCGTGAATGAGTCTTCTAACACAGTACAAGATTCTATGTGTACAAGAGAAGTCAATCCCTCAGTATATCCAGGAAGACTTGAATATTTGATCAACATAGAACCTAGCAAATTTAGACAAACAGCAGAGAAATGATATGGCAGTCATGTTACTGGAGAAGGTCTACGAAACTTCAGATTTTGTTGACTTTCTCTGAACTTCAGTTGAAACTTACTTCCATCTGGAAGAAAAAGGGAACACATAGACAAAAGTGTTCTAAGTGCTTAGAATGGATTGCAATCTTAGCCAGAAACATCATCGGACCAACCTTTTTCGAGGAATCTGATGCACCAGTGTTAGTTTCAAAACGAAGGTACGTAGGTTGAGGTTCTCAAAGCCTTCAAGAGTTAGTTATTCCTTATCCGTCGTTTATAAGGGAGTTCTGATTCTAGCAAGATGGAACAAGTGCTCGATCCTCCAGCACTTACTTAGGTTGGTTAAAAGAAACTTTAAAGGTCGTGTGATGTCATGACTGAATTTGAGTGGACACCTGATAGCCTAGACCAGGGATGGGGAACCTTTCTTGGAGTAAAGACTGCATTAACAACGTCCATTCCTCAAAAAGGCATTAAACAATAGATTTGCAAGGTTCTATATAACAGATATTTTACAGCTATTGTGACTTAATTACATTTATAATTTGCATGAAAATATAAAACACACAACATAGAAAACGTGAGAAAACGAATAAAATATATTCTAAGCAATTTAATTTATTTTTAACACTTTTCTCAACAGGCTACAGAAGGCCACACTGAATGACTTAAAAAGCAGCATGCGGCCTTAAAACCGCAGGATCCCTACTCCTGATCTAGACCTTAGCTCCCATATTTCTTTCTTTGAGGCCATCTCAAGGACCATGTATGAGCAGGGACAATTAGGGACATCACTGAACTCAAGGAGACCATCAGAAAGAACTAAGATCCTATTTTATTTTCGTTGTAAGGAACTCGAGCTCCATAGTCAAGAAGAGAATGCCAAAAACTGTCATAGTTTAATTTAATGTTCTAACAGTAAAAAATTTATAACGGAAATTTTATTCAATTCCAAGCAAAAAATTTAAAATTTTTTTAAATTAATAGAGCTGGGGCCTATTTTTTGGGGGTGACCTTCATGTTTTCTACATGAACATTTTTAGGTACTGTTATTTTACATGTATGAACTAAGTTTTGCAATAATGTGGCTTGTGTGCTCTCAGATCGTTATTTGAAGGAACAGAAACTTGGTACGTGATGGATCATTCAGGATCTGCCAACAGTCTAGGAACGTCATCGTGTAGGGACAGAGTTTTTCCGAATACAACGTGGAAAAGGGCTAATATTTTGTGAATATTTTTTCATGCTGTAATTAGTGTCTGGTTTTTTGTGTTGATTAAACTTAAAGTGTATTTTTGGATATCTAAAGGCATAAAATAATATTTATATGTTGAAGGTCCGTTTAAACTTAAACCCATTTAAGAAACATATTAGTTAACCAAACCCGACGGTCTTGCTTCTCGGATACTCAAAGGAACATCCAAAGTAATTAGCGAACCCATAACAAACATTTTCACTCGATCGCTTGAAACTGCGATTGTTCTGGAGGATTGGAAGCAGGCAGATGTCAATACTATTCTCAAAATGGGGAACAAACAAACCTCTAATAACTATCGTCCAGTCAGTCTAACATCTGTTATAAGTAAAATAATAAAAATACCAATCAAAGTCCGTATAACAAGGCACCTTCAAGATAAAAATCTTTTTACAGACACCCAGCACGGACTTAGGGAAAAACGTAGCTGCTTCAGAAACCTGTTTGATTTCTTTGGAGAAGTCAACCGCATATACGACCGTACAAAAGCTCTAGACTTTGTATATTTTGACTTTCAAAAAGGCTTTCGACAAAGTTCCTCATGAAAGGCTCATGGCCAAAATGGAAACGCATGGAATACAATGCAACGATTCCCTATGGATCCGAAACTGGCTCAATGGTTGCACTCAACGAGTGATGATTCATGATCAAGCCAGTGATCTGACGCTCCTAACATCAAGAGTCCCTCAAGGAAGTGTTTTAGGCTCGCTTTTCTTCATCATCTATATCATCGGTTCTCAACCTGGGGTACATGTGCCCCTAGGAGTACATTTACTTATCTAAAGTGGCACATTTAATGTGAGTTTATAGTTCCGAAAACCTAAAAGTTCAATTAAAAATTCAGTGGAATTTTCTTTTTCTACTCACCTTTCTGCCATAAAAAGTCAGGGGTACATGATCATTTGTCGAAATACTCAAGAGGTACAAGGTTAGATAAAGGTTGAGAACCCCTGATCTATATGATCAACTTTGATGTTGGAATTATCAGTAGAATCAACAAATTGGTAGATGGCACAAAACTCTGTCACTGAGCATTTACCAAAAGAGATAGAGTAACTATCCAATCAGACCTCAACCGTCTTCTACAATGAACAGAAACCTGGTAAATGAGCTTCAACAATGATAAATGTTCAGCAATGTACGTTGGTGCAAATAACCGGCATTCACAACACTCGATGAATGACATACCCATTGAAGCAGTCCAGCAACAAAGAGATCTAGGTGTCATTGTCACTGAAAATCTTAAACATGATAAACAAGTGGAAAAAATTGTTAGAAACGCGAACAGGATTCTTAGTTCCACTGCAAGAAACTCAATAAAGCTGTTGTCTGGCCACTTCTGGTATATCCAGTGTAACTTTGGTCTCTTACCCTACGAAAAGATAATAATTTGGAAAAAAATTTAGCGTCAATCAACGACAATTATTCCAGAACTCAGCTATCTCAGCCCCGAAAGACGTCTTCAACTGCTTGAAATTATCTTTCTAGAACAAGGAAGACTGCGAAGACAACTCATTGAGACCTATAAGTATATCAACGGCCTTAATGATGTTACCCTGGAAGGGCTTTTCGAAAGAGACGGTAACGTGCAAACCAGAAATAACGGCCAAAAACTAATGCTGAGAAGCTTCAAGACATCCCAAGCTATGAACTTCTTTCCCGTTAAAATTGCCTCAACTTGGAACCAGCTGCACGAAATCCGCGTTTTCTGTTACTGTGAACACATTTTAAAATCATCTCGACAAATATTGGATTATGAGCCTCCCAGCATTATAACGTACTAATTTTATGTCCGTAACTCCTAGGGTCAGTGTCTGATCGCGATGCATGTACGTGACTGAAATGCTTGTGCTCGAGTGAAGTACATGCACGTGAATGAATTGGCTTACGTAATTGGGCTGTACGTGCATGATTGATGCCTTTACTTTAGACGGCATGGGACTTAGGTAGCAGCCCAAGAATGAGCCAAACGGCTCGTTTTATTACATTATTCTACTCTAAATTGTTTCAATTCTATTTGTAGTGTCATGGAATTAAAACTTTAAGTAATGATATCCTTATAAATATAGAATTGTAAAAAAACTTTTCGAAACACTCCATGCTTTTTGAATTTAAGAACTAACTCCTCAGCTAATGTAGCTGCATATTCACTCAGTTTATTACGGAAAGTACCTGAATGAAAGAACATACACAAAATGACTCGTGTGAAGAAATAAATGAATTAGCTTCCAAATTAATATTGAACGGGATTTCCATTGAGTTCGATGAAAAGCTCCTTCTATGGCAGCACTTAAAAAATATCCTGCAGTATAAATTGGAGAATCCTTTTTCTTTGTTCGTTCAGTTGTGACTGTTATACCTTTTTAATCTCATTTAACTGTGAATGAGCAGTATGTAAAATTTCACATTCATATGCTCATGAATTAGTTGAGATGATTCTGTAACAGTTTCCTTGTAATGTAGTGCGTGAATATGCATACATGTTGTTTTGCTCATAACATTCACTGTGATTGTATGCAAATGTGTCTATATATGAACCTCTACAACATTACAGCACATAAAGAATCGAAGTTTCTGAATTAGTACCAAAATTTTACAGAATTCTTTTGGAACCTGAAAACTCGATCAGATATTGAAATTTTAGGAAAAGCGAAAAAGAAAAACTTAGGATGTACTTTTCATGCCCCAGTGACCTGTATTTTATTTTTGCTAAATACTTAGTTGAAAATTATGGTATTTTTTAAATGACGCTTTCATATTGATATAAAAACAGTAAAATAAACTATCAAAGTTTAGTGTGCAAGGAATTGAATTAATAGCCCTCTGTGTCACTGAAGGTATTTTGTATAGTACACATGTATGATATTTCGTATCTAATGCCTTTTCTAATATAGCACTGTGAATGCATGGCTAAATTTGACGTGATTAGGATAGGTTTGTGATGCTCTAAAAGTATAATAGTGCTTACTGACCTTTTCTTGCTACCGTAAACTGAAGTTCTTCGATAGGAAACAAACGAATCAACTGTGTAGCCTACGACTTCTTTCATTTCTCAAGCTGAGCATTTTTTAATGAACAACGTTATGTTAGACTCTGCTGCTAATCCAAATGTTGGTTTCGACTACCAGGATCACTGAAACATGATACTATTCATGAGAATTGAAGCTGTCTATGAGTTTCAAAGGACTAAATCTTTTGAGATTAAACTGCCAATCTTCGTCGCTTCTGTTCAAAACGCATCACTTGCTTTAGTTAAAAGGGTCGTACTCTATATGCATAGACCGTCAGTATCTCTAGTAGGATTTAAGTTACTTTACATAATGCATTTGAACAAACACTTAGTGATGTTATTTCAAAATTCAAATTTCAAAGGTTGAAGCTAATTTCCACAACGAATAGAATTACTATATTCTATTCGATTTTATTCTATATTCGGAAATTCGAAAGCCCTTAAAGTGATACGTGTCCAGTAAGGCCGCGTACGCCATGAGTTAAATCTAACGCCTGAGAAGACTCTGGACTTCATGTCTCATCCGTTCCCCTGACTCAACGATCAATGAAGAGTGAATTAAGGATGTCGTATCGAATGCTTTTATCGGGAACACCGTTAGGGGCAACTGCAGAGAGGAGGGGGCAAGGTGTGTTCAGGGAAGTCTATAGGTTTGCTTTTGGAGGGAGTTGATTTTAATAGATGTTGCAACTTTGGCAGTGAAAGCTATCTTTCCACCTTTACCTTATTTTTACATTTTTTTAAGAGATGAATAACAGACATGAAATACGAGTGGAATGTTTTGCCAACTTATAGGTCTCTTACGTAAATCATGTGTGCTTTTCTCAGAGTATATATGTATGCGTACAAGTGAGGATGAAATGCAGATATTCGTATTGATCTTCACACAAACATGAGGCACGTCCTTGGTTAAAATGTTGACTTGACAGACAACAGTCGTGTGATCAAACGAAATATTGACATTTTACGCGCTTTGTTGATGCTACCTAGTTCCTCTGCCTCGCGTAACGTGCCAGTGTTTGAACAGAAATAGCACAAATAGTACATTGTTTCAGTAAAACGCTTGATAAATGAAATACTGTTCGTCCAACAATAGGATTCTACAAGACAAACTAGAAATTTTTTTCCTTTGTACCACCGAAGTTCGTTTGGCGAGTAAGACAATTGAGCATTGTGATTTATTGTAGAAGCAATAAAAATTTTAAAACGTGGATAAGAAAATTGACACTAATTTTTCGTTCAAATTTCACTTTAGGACGTAAAATTGAATTTTGTGACAGCTAAATATTAGCACTCGTTTTATGACAATGAGTGTTATGTTCAAAGAAATTTGTGAGGAGTATTCTTGATCTCCATTCTTAATTCCCTATTGTCGTCATCCTTAAGTTAGCCTTAAATCGCTTCATTAACTTATGTGGTTCCATCATAATTGCGTGAATTTATTTCACTTTAGTTTTTTTGAGATAGGCTCCAGACTTACAGCACCACTCGCAGTGCTGGCAAGCGCAGTGCTGGCAAGTGCAGTGCTGGCAAGCTCAATGAGTACAATCAAAACACGGATCTGATCTATTAAAGGACAGTCATTATTCTAGATTTGACATTTGTGAGCATTTGAAACATTGCATAAATTTTTGCAGAGAAAACCATGACATTTTCACTGTGATATAGACCATAGTTTATTGGCTATCTATGAACCCATGCTACTTTTCACAAATAATTATTTTTCATGTATGGAATAGGCTTAAGATTTTAGACCGAATTAAGTTTCCGTAGTGATGCTTTCACGAGTCTAAACAAGAAATGGAAGTCAGAAAAACCTTGTGATTGCCTGACTCGTTTCATTCTACACGAGAACAAGACGCCGGCGCTGTTCCTGTCCAATTGCACAGAAACTTGATGGTTCGGACCTCCTTCCCTAATGAGAGCCCCAGGCAGTAGCAAACTTGCATGGTGTCGACATCACGAGTTCCACAGCTGGAACAGACCTGTTGACTTGCATTGGGCATCTCTGCGTATCTGGTTAATGAAAACAGGTTAAGTTCGTACTATACTCACAATTATTCTCTGTAATATAGAATTTCAGATGAATTCTTTTGCATTGTATTTGCGGTACTTCACAGTTAAAATTATGACGATTTTATCTGGAATGAAGAGGATTGTCTAGTTATCAGAATTCAATTTATTGGACAGGTTGTTTACCTGAATTGTTTGGCACTTGTTAGTATTTAGAAAGTGTCAATATTATTATACATGAAAGGTAACTATTGCCACTTCATACGAAACCATTTCTGGTATAATTAAAGCAATTTAACGAATTTGTAAACGAATTCTGATTACTAAATGTTCCAAGACATTCTGCTCGGACTGTCGGCGCCTGGCGGGAGCTAGAGACCTCGTTACTGTAGTTCCTAGCACCTAGCAAGAATTGAAGGCTTCACTTGGAGTCGTCATCGAGCTCCCCGCTAAGAACGCTGTCTTCTGACAATGAGGCAGCTGTGCAGAGGTAAGCGAGAAGTAGAATTAATTCATAACAGGTCTTTCATGACAGTATTTTGAGGCGTCGAATTTTAAATTTCGGCCGTTTACCCAAAAAGCTATTCTTGAAAAAAAACTTATAGAAAGAGTCCGCGAGCAATGTAGTAAATTGAATTAGTCAGACGAAACACGAGATTATGATTACTGATTTACGTTATGTAGCGATAATTTATCTCTAAAACACATTTATAAAGAAAACATTGCTATTTAAAAAAATGGCATTTCCAGTTCGACAGAAGAAACAAATTCGATAACAAATCACGTTTAAGTCCTTTACAATATTGCACCTGCATACTCTGTTGTCCTAAATCTTCACCAGTTACCACTAGACCAGGCATGCCTGTTGTCACGAGGCTGCACCTGTTATCATTAGAATATACACGCGCATCCTCACGAGACTGAAGCTAAGTAGATTTTCAACATATTGGTGAGTAACTAAATTTGTGCAGCAAGCATAGATATATCTTAAAAGAACTGTTTTGGAGCACTGAACATTTGGTATTGATTATTCGATAATCGTAATTCTTTAAAGAAAACTTTTCCGTAAAAATGTTATGTTGAATTGTATTGCTGTTATCAAGAAATATTTAACTAAATCATATATGTTGATGTTATAAAGATAGCTTATTTATCGTTCATGAACTGCTTTAAGGTGGATGTACATACTGTACGTGTGTACAAAGATGTCACAGTGAGTTGATCCCTCACCCTGTACACAGACGCCAGGGAGACCCTCACGACTACAGTAGATATCGTAAGAGGTGCAACTGGATCCTTATCTCGGTACTATACGGTGCGGAGGCATAAATTTTTATTTTTTTTTAAATATTTTGACAGCTCTTATCTTATAACGGATATCAATACTTCTTTTAAACAACTCAGTTTGTATGAATTAAAGCCTCTGTTGATTCGGGAGGCAAATGGTTGTGTTTTGATGATGCAAGTGACTCATCAGAAAACACAATTCATGAATGAATTATGTTTATATTAAGTTGTTTCTCATAGCGTTTGCTTCTTAATACAAAATTCTTGTACTGTTTATTTTGATTCTTTTGGACATGGAGAGGTTTAGATCCCTCCTTTTGGGGAATTTAGGTGGGCAGAAAGAGGTAAAAACACTGGTAGAGGGAGAACCTCATTTTATTAATACATATGTGTAACAGTTTGCACTATTTTAAATATCGTTACGATATCCATGATACCATAATAAAAATTTTCGTTTGCTGGTTGTTAACATGGGCAATTTAAGCTAGCCACGCTCATTTATATATTTGAATGATATTGACAGTTGAGTCGTAGTTGTTAAGGGATGCCAGTGTGATGTACGAAGGCGATGCGTGTATGAGGACAGTGGTGAGCAACAGAGGGATTCAAATTTTGAAGCTACCATGGCATCGTACATATTCTGTAGAACGTAAGAAAATGCTTTGAATTCTGAATGAGAACAATTTATGCGCTAAACATGCGTAGGAAATTTCTCCCAGATGTTCGCTCCATGACATATTGTACAGGACGCTTTTGTGAAGTCGAGTAACTGCATTGTCTCTTTTTTCTTGTCGCAGCATTGTGACTACTAGGCGGAATGATGGTTAGCATTTTGCAACTTGCTCAGAAGGAATAGCTGTCCCTATTTTACCAGGAAACGAGGCAGTCGCTACCGATCCAAATGCCTTCCACAGATGAGAGTTTCTGGGGAAAATTCTGTTTTAAGCCTTGAAAAAACTGTCAACCAATTGTTGTTATTGTGCTTGATACTGCGTTTAATTTGTACCTCGTAGTCATCTTTTCTCCGCTTGATTGTGGGCGTATTCTAAGAATCTTGGTGTTCAGGTTTTGAATTAAGTAAGACCATTCCATGAAACTATATTGACTGATGCCGAAATTAAATACCCAAAAAAGAAATTTCTCGTTAAAGTGGAAGTGCTTAATACTGAGTGTTTTAAATGTCATATAATTTAATTACGTAATGATCTGAGAACATGGAGATGAGCCAAGACTCTCCCCTCTTTGAAATAACCTTTAAAATTAAATTTCATCTCGGTCCATTGCCTCAACGAGTATAAAAATGAACTTGAGTACATGATTATTATTGTTGTTGCGTACATCTTTGACATACTTTGACGTTGTGTTCATGGTTGTGGTGTTTTGCTGTTGATTGTCTTCATTGAGCAAGTCGTAGATATAAAAAAACACATTCACATTTCCACATACAGGGTGCAGAGGATATATACCCTACTTTTGTAGGTGTCATTAAAAATGCTCTTACTCAGAGGAAAATAGGTGTACTGAAATTAAAACTATAAGACCTTCGTGGACCTTCTGACTACGTCTTACTCGATGAATTCACCCCCTGTCTCGATCACAGCCTCAATATGACCTCAGAACTTACTACAGCTCTTTTTGACTGCTTCTTTTGAAATATTGGCGAAAAATCTATGATACGCTCAATCAATTCGTTTCTTTAGTATGCAGTTCTGTTGGTGTTCTGTTCGACTGTGCCCCATACAAAAAAGTCTGTTGGATTGAGGTTGGGGAGTTGGGAGGCCAGACATCAGGAGAGGCAAAATCATGGAAGTTCTCTAATAGCCATTTCTGTGACTGAATGAATCTGCTTGCCAGCTGTTACTTCAAAGTTGTTGTTGGAAGCAACTAACTCGCGTCGAACCTTCTCGACAAAGTTGTCGTCCACTATAAGTCACTTTGTACTATCGGAATTATGGGGCCCATGGTGAATTGACAACAATACTATGTGCCTTTTCCATAGATCATGGAACTGAAACTTCACTGATGATTCCATGACTGTAGGTATCGACAGTACAGGCACTACTGATGGTCTGTTTCAAATTTGCTAATCTGGTCACAGGACGTTCCAAAGAAAACGTATTATTTATATGCCGCACTGTGTATTAAGCTTGTGTTACATTCTCGAATACAAGTGAATGGCAAAGAGAAAAAGCTCACCGACCATCTTGTGATTCCAAATCTGTTGTTTTAGATTCATGAAACGCACATACACATGTGGTACTTATTCAATTTTCCGTCAACACACAACACACACAGGACCAAATATCGTACGGAAATATTTCCTAAGATTCTCCAAAAATTTCCCAATTTGCACGATGAAGCGGGGGTCATGTTTTCATGAAGTTGGAAACTTCTACACTTTGGTTTGAGCTTCAAAGTCGTTTTTTTAATTTCTTCTGTTGAGTGCATTCAAGCTTTTAAGTGATTGCCCATTCAGCGGCGAGACCGAACCACTCTCAGTAAGTCACAGACATGAGTTGTATGGCACTTAGGAGCAAGGTTCCCGACAGTGTGAGCAGAGTAGTGGTTGACGGTGTATTCTAGTGCTTCGTGAACTGCAATGCTTGCACTTCTGCAATTTGAAGATGAGAACAACAAAAAATGAGATGCTGCCCAACTGCGGTAACAAAAATATTAAAATAAAAAAATATCTTTGGAGAACAAATCACGTTCAAGTTATTCGAAGATTCATCAAAATAAAATGACAGTCTCACTTCTCTTCATAAGTACGCAGAGAAACATGTAATGGTTAAATTCTTTTAACCTTTAATCTTATGAAAAGTTAAATTAACCACTGAGATTTAGACGTGAACTGGTCATTTATTTCATTCCACAGCACAAAGCGATTGTGAATGCCTTTACCCACTGATAATTATCATCACAGGTCTCATCTCTAGACGTTTTGTAGTACGTTTTTAATGCATCCGAGTGATTATACAGACTTTTAAATAGATGCTCATTATCTGGTATGAGGTGCAGGATATATGGTGGATCATTATTTTCCAAACATATTTTCTACAAGCTATGTTATCTACCCTACAGGAAGAGGTCGAGTTAAATCGTGGTAAACAACAGTTTTGTCAACTCATGAACAGATAACATTGGTTGTTAATTACGGTTGCTATCGTTTGAAAAAGAATGTTGGCTTACACATCCCAATGCACAATCAGAAAATGTTCTTTAGATGCAGACCATTCAGACCGCTGAATGGGTATTTGACTTTAATAATCTCAACAGTTTTCCATGCCAGTCTGCAGACAATCCTTGTGATATTTATTCTACAAATCGCAATATTTTATATGGTATGCACTTTTCTCGTACCACTACAATGAACTTCAACTACAAATTGAACACAATTATAGCCAATTTGGTTTTCACTTAACATTAGGATGAAGATTTGGTTTGCATCACCTGTTATAACTTAGTCCAAGAAATTGACTTTGTTAAAAAAATTGGCATAAGTGCGCTAAAAATGAATAATGTAAAACTAGAATAACACCAATTGTCCACGATTGTAGACAGAGAAATCGAGCAGAATACATTTTCTAATTTTTGACACTTTCCACGATTTCAATTTACAATGATGGGTCACACTACGAACACTGAAAGCCCTTACAGCTTTGAGCTCTAATAGGCAACTTTGCTCATGACTGTCATAAAACATTGTGTTTGAGTGTTCTATCATGGTTCATTCATGCTAAATTTTATGTCACAAATAACATATTTTTCATTCATGAAGTATTGGCACCATCTCTTGCAGCTTTGTTTGTTCATTTCGCCATCACCGTAAGGCCTTTAAGAAACTTAACAGCTCTCAGTTACATAAGTCTTTTTTAAAAAATCTTGAAGAGTTACATCTACAATCTACTCATTACTTGGCATAAGCTCAGGTTCTATGTACAATCAATGTTTCGAATCCGATTTGAATCCATCAATGTAAAACAATGATGACAATCTGAAAGCGTAAATTAGTCTAGTGAAGCGCGATTGAGAATAAAGTAAAGTAAAATGAACAGCAATTAGTGTTACATCCTAATGCATAACAGCTTTCGTCACAATTTTGAAGTACTTTTATTGAAATCGTTTTAGAAATGATGCTTAAATATAAAAACCTGATTCTGCTATTAATTAATTATTTCTTACATTAAATGAAAGTGTTTTCGTAAAAGATTTAGACTTTGGTTTTGATTAAAAGGGAGACATTTGAATATGTCGTGAGTGTAGAGTTAAAGAAATAATAAAAAGTCAGTAGACATAGAAAGATAACGTTTTCTCATTGTACCCAGGATTGAAGAATATTGTGGTTGTCGATACTAAGTACGCAATATTATTACCCTTACTGAAGGGAATAAAATGGATACCTGTTATTGAAGCCTCTATTTTGGAGCTAAGATTTAATGAATAATTCTAAGTATGCAGTCAGCTATTTACTCATTAGTGCTTAACAGTAAAGACTGGCTGGAAAGTGAAGAAGTGAAGGTACAAGTGTTTCAAATATCTCCATTATTCATACAGTTTTTAAAAATATTATTCATTGAAAATAATTTACTACAGTTCAGTGCTGGGACGATATTAGGGCTGAGTATATTCCCGTGATATAGATTGTATAGACTGTGTTAGCATTTTTTATATAAATAAACATAAATGGCAAAAAAAGCAGTTTGCAATTGATCTACCTTGGTAGTCAGCACGTTGTGTAGAGATATGAAGAAAGTCCACGTCACATCAATGGACGGTCCTATGCAGCTAGGAAGCAGTCCAAGTGGGGTTTCTGATACAAATACAAATGGTTGCGCTGCACATTCTTGCTTCATAAAACGTCGTGAAAAATATAAAATTGCATGCCAGCTGAGACTTGCTCATAATTTAAAAACATTTAACTATTTAATTTAATTTCGAGTACAATAGCTATGTGTGCAACATATGAAATGTAATTACTGAAGAAACCGTTCATTACAAAGTCTTTCATGACGGGCTGAGTTTGGGTACGAAGGAAAGAAGAGAGCATTAGGTTAAATCTTTTAGCGCTACTTTTGAAGCTACCGTATACTCGTTCAACATTTATAACTAAAACTTTGGATTATCTCGGGGCTTTAAAAATGTGTGCTCTAAATATTCTTCCTCGCTGCCCTGGGGCCGAATACGTACAGTACGATTTCCCACCAGAAAAATCCATGTTCTACATAGAATATTTTTAAAACTAGAATATATACACCGGGAATGAATCTTACAATTATTGATTATAATTAATAATTGTAAGATTCATTCTCGGTGTATATATTATAGTTTTAAGAAAATTCTATGTAGAACATGGATTTTTCTTGTGGGAAACTCTGAATAACGTTATATTATGACTATAATTATAGTCATAATTTAACGTTATTCAGAGTTTTTACTCAGAAATTTAGTTTGGGGAACGAATAATTTTGTGATAACGTTGGTTTTACTACCCAAGTGTACCTTAAGTTAACTTCAGACGCAGGATGTACTCTAAGTCATATTTCTGTTCAATTGCTGGCTGAAGTTCAGTGTAGTGGTACGAGAAAAAGGCATACCGAGTAAAATATTTCGATTTGTAGAATGATTATTAAAAAAATTGTCTGCTGACTGACTGAGAAAACGAAAGATACATATTGTTTTCGCACAAAGAAAACAAATGTTTCAATGAATTTGATACGTCTCGGACAAGTTATTTTTAAAACTTTAAGTACCCGAAATTTTGTAGGAGCAAAATTACTCCTGCTAAATTATGATGGAGCAAAGAATTTACGATGAGGAGTTATTACATCAAAAGGCACGGTAGAACATTTTGTTCCTTAATATACTGATTCTAGTGCACATATTTTTCTGGAATAAACTAGTATACATGTACAAAGCGAATAGCAAACTGTCAAACTCGAGTCTTCAAGCAATTGTATAGACACAAACAACACTTGTACAATTATTTTCAATTCAGATTTTCTGGTGTGCTCATTGATGATTGTCTTCATCAGAGTACAATGCGCTTTAAAATATTTTCTTCATGACGTCTTTATGTTAGACCCACGCTCGTTGTTTATCATTTGAGTCTGATATATGCAATTTAATTGAACAACTAAAGTGACTCTCAGTGTCTATTTTATTATCCTCTTGACCTTTGCATTTGTATACATACTACTTTACAATCACCAATTATCTAGATCTTTCCATAAAAAAATATCCCCGTTCAATTTGAAATGAATTGAATTGCATATTTTAAAGCGTAGTTACTTCCATGCCCACGAAGTCACAAAGGTAATCTCAACTGCACCTGTCTGCCTACCTCCGTCGTAAATTAATTCCTCGGTCGATGGATGACCTGAGGCCTCAGGGCTCAGTGTGAGGAGGTGGTGACCTGGAGCACGTGACACGATACAACCTCAGGGTTGTGGTGTGGGGCGCTGTAGGTGTGGAGACTTGTTGCGGTTTGGATCACTTCGAAAAAATGATATCATATCAGGTTTAGATTGTTGTTTGCATTGTATTCCGGAATCCTTTTCTTCACACCGCTACAGATTTGAAGTGAAAGATAGAGATGTTTTCATAGTTGAAAAAATTCTCTCACATAGATTGTATTAGTCGAGTGTATAGAAGCCTGAGCCCTCGTTTAAAGGGCCTTGCAGAACGAGGAATGCGATTTTCCTCGAACTCCACTCGCTAGATGCAGACTCAGAGCTTTGGCAACTTTTAAAAAGACGCTAACCGTCGAAATAGCAATAAGCTAGTTTTATATTATGGAGCAAAGCTTTAATTTGAAACCACGTGTTTTAATAAATTCATGGCCTGCATTCTTGAGTTATCCACATAAATGTCAGGCCATATATTAATTAATACGTACTCTGGATGCAGTGACAAGCAAATGGTTTTAAAGACTACACTTTTTGACACAAGGTAGTAATAGTTAAAACATGAATAAGTTCAGCTGGCAGCTTGAATAACAGTGTTAGAGCAGGGGTGGATATTTGGGATCTCTAATGTCAGTGCAATATTGAAAAAAATAGGGTAGACATATTTTGATCGATGTATAGAAATAATTTGATGTAGATCTTGGGAAACCATAAAATTGTAATACGAAATATTACAGTTATATTGTATTTGGAAATATATCGTAATACAGGCAAACCTTGAACATCACATCATTCTATTCCATCTGTTTTAAATCTCTTTCTGGTTGTTTTGAAATGCAGTCCTTACTTTCCATACTAGTTCTTTGAACTTCGTATCTGTTACAGTTGTCATAGTCGTGCCTACCGGTGCCACCGGCAGTAACTTTGTAAAAGCCGTTGCCACTTTTAAGGCTTTCTACTTTGGAGAAACAATGAAAAAATTAGTTAGGGCAACTTCAGAAAATAATGCTGATGTAATGTCATATGGGCAAAATTTTACTATAAAGGCAGTAGTAGAGAGTTGCAGCAACTTGAAACCAGCTGCCTGAAAATATCGTTTCTGCTGGCACTGTGAACACATTCAAAAATCGTCTAGACAAATATTGGATTACGAACCCCACAGTATTACAACGTACTGATTTTATGTCCCTAACTCCAGGGGTCAGTGTATGATTGTGATACATGCACGGTGAACCTTGTTTTCACTGAAGCTAACGAAGAGCTAGCTGAGGATATTTTGTAACAGGTAATGAATTGAATTTCAATGAGAATATGTCAATTTTCAAAAATTATATCCTGCTATAAGCTTCTATTAGCCCTTGATGCAGTGAGACGCATGGAGAGTTAGTTAGTATGGTATGATATAATTTCAAATGTTCCCATTTTGACAGGTTTTACGTACAAATATGCACGAGTTGTGCTATGTTCGTAGGGCTTCCGTAGAAACTGTACCGAGTTTTGTGAATGACAAATATTGAGACGCCGGTTTCTAAATGTTACTCTGATATTCAAAGACAAACATTAGTGCTCTGATGATATTTTTTCCATTATCATGTTGTAATGTGAACCTTAAAATTTCACCAAAAAAGGTTTTAGCAAATACCTCATCACTTTAAATTTAAGAAGAATGAAATTGTAATTCCATAACCGAGCAGAAATTGAAATATTATTTTTTAGAGTGTATCTACTACTATATAGGTTGCCAAATAATGATTCAATTTCGAAAAATATTTAAAGGTCCATTAAATCAAATCTATGTATATGTAATAAGAATGCTAGATGACAATACCTATATGATGAGTACTATTACTGCTATTTACTGAAGGTATCACCTTATATTGTATGCATGAAATATTAAATAACTACGAAGTCATTCTTTTAATTCGTTTCGTGTATAATTTTAGAATTTCTTGGTTTTGCAAGGAAGTCACCTTGTTTTGTATCGGAGGAGAGTCTCATACATTACATATTTCAGATGTCAACTGGGAATAACTTTAATGTGAGTTTTAAGAGGCACCGCTGATTGCATCAGCTATAATACTATGAAGTCTTTTTTTGAAATACAAATACTATGCTTTTGTGAATTATTTTAATATGGTACTCGAAAGCGTTCCTTTTCAAAGCAAATTGACATCATACGACTTCCCAGACGTGGAAAATTTGCGCATGAACATTTTAGTGCAAAAAACTATTGCATAAATGGAAGGAGGTTAGCGGATTTAGAGATTTGCAAGATTCATATACTCGTACATAAAGGCAAAGCTGAGCAGGGAAGTACAAGAGCGTTCCAGCCTGAAAACGAAAGTAGGGGAGTGTTTTTTGAAATGGGCACAGATTGATTTACTTGGAGTTCTAGAATACATAAAATCATATTAGTGTAGGGGATTTAAATGCAAAGATGAAGTATTTGAGAATATCTTAGACAAATATGAAGACCATGGTCTGAATAATAGCAGAGAAAACTGGCCAGATGTCGGCATGTTGAATAAGTCGATTATTGGGATTAGTTGAACACAATCACAATAAGTATACGGGTACTTAGGTCAGAGTGAATGGAAGATATGTAATCAAAAGATGGTGCACTATAACATGCGTATGAAAATGAATTATGATGTAGAAAAGAGAATGGTGTGTAGTTGGTTGGATGCTAGAAGGAAAAAGCTAGACTGTCAGATAATTTTTCGTAAAAGCAAAATCGATACGATAGTTTTTGAAGGATATTTTCTTTCTGACTCAAAAATTAATGAGTGCAATTGCATAAA
Organism: Trinorchestia longiramus; assembly: GCA_006783055.1. Classification (NCBI taxonomy): domain Eukaryota; kingdom Metazoa; phylum Arthropoda; class Malacostraca; order Amphipoda; family Talitridae; genus Trinorchestia; species Trinorchestia longiramus. Next base: position 30,760 of record VCRD01004802.1, read on the forward strand.
AAGTATAAGCTATAAATAATACTGAAAAGAGAGAAAATATATATGTAGATTGAGATGATGTTTGAGTTTTTGAAATATGTTAGTTATGAGAACACTGAGTATGGATATGACATTTAAAGGGAATTTATGCACTTGAATGGAATGATGCAAGTTTTATTAGAGGACAGAGGATGCAAGAAAGTGAATGGTACAAAAAAGATGTGATCTTCACGAATGCAAAGGAACAATAAGTAAGTGGTTACAAACAATAAGTGTATACGTATTGGTAATAAACAATGAAAAATGGCGAAGTAAAGATAATGATGATCAGCGCTAATGGTGTAGCGATATGGAGGAGGGGTTGATTTGGATGACAGTTTTTAAAGAGGGCTGTGCAATTTTTTAGGATAAGAAAGTGAGAAAACGAGAATCTGAGTGAATGTAAGCCTTTGAGTTAGGATTCGAGTGTTGCAGTCAGAAGGTACTGAGGTTGAGTACATTTAGCAGATATTTAGTGGGAAGAATCACGGAGAGCAAGCAGTGAGTGAGCTGAATAAAGGAACAATACACAGTCAGGCTTACTATTGAATGAGGCGAGTTTCTCTATGATTCTTTCTATTCTCGAGTAGCAACCCAAGTATTGGTCAAACGACTCGTTTCTATCGCCTTATTCTATTCTATTTCAAGAAAATTCTTTCCAATTCTGTGTCGGCTCCCTAATGAGCCTCAAATTACTATGGATATTTGATATTTAGTAATTTTTATAAAAACAGGTGACACAAAGTCATTTAATTGACAACTAATTGATTTGTTTTCATACATGTGGCAAAAATATTCTTTCTCATATTGATTAATATTTGGTTTGGCATTCTTCAGTCACTTTAAGCGTGTTAACACGCTATGGTATTCCAATGAACCTCAACATTTTTTTAATCTTTTTTGAAACTTTTTTGGGCATTTATTTTTCAAAAAGAAAATTTTGTAGGAATATTGCAAGCAAACTCTTAGCAGATGGACTTAGTTTTTCTCGAATAACAATAAATAAAAGGTTACTGGGCTGTGAATTACGAGCCTACCGCCCAAGAAAGAAGTCTAGGTTTACGGCTACTATGATACGGGCAATACAGGCACGTCAAGTCTGGGCTAAAACTCATGCTGGTTGAACTTGCGAGTAATGGGCGCAGGTAAAAGTGGTACATGTACCAGTTATTTTCTTCATTGAGCATAAGAGAAAATACTGTACCTATTGTAGTAGTAGAACACACTGTCCCTACTGTTTGTGCTCTATCAATTAATTTGTCATAATATGTTTCGCTGTTTAACTGCTGCCACTAACATCACAAGTCGTTTTAGTGTTGCTATGCTGTTTTATATTGTTGCAGATTGTGTTTTTGGTTGAGTGTGTTCGCTTGCAATTTTCTTACAAGATTTTCTCCTGAAAAAAAATGTTCACAAAAAACGTTAAAAAATGAAAATGTGAAAGTTCACTGGAATGCCAGAGCGTGTTAAAACACTTAAGAGAGCAAAAGAAGTTAAAACCAAGTATCAATGAAGGTAAGAAAGGATATTTTTGCAATGCTTAAAATCGATTACTCATTAATCAAATAATGTATGTAATCTTTTAACATATAAATAACAAAATTTCAGAAAATCCATAATAGTTCGATCACTACTGTACTATCATGTATCGATTAGAAAAAAGAAAAAGGATGTTCTCGTCATTTCTTAGTTGGCGTAAGGCTAAAAATTATTCAAAAATGGAAGAAGCAAAAGGAAAAAAAACAATTTGTGCATAAAGGAGACTGTTGCATGGGAACTTCGCAGTGTTCGAAGTACTCTGCTGTGAATGCTGGAGAGGCAATTGAAACTTGCAATAATTCTTACTTGTTTTGTTTCAAGTAGAGCACTTGTTGACGGGCGGTGTGTACGTGGTTTCCATCATAAAAGAAAGGAAGTAGGAGCCAGAGTAGGGTTTTAAGAACTCTCATGCTGCTGTGTTTCGTTGCAAAGGGTTCCGTTGGTGGAACATTAATTGGTAGAAACTGGACAAATCCAAAACTGTGTTGAAAAGAGTAGTTTGACACAGGATGAATATGAACATAGCGATACAGCGAGTCACGTCTCGGAACATAGGCATTGTGGGGAAAAATGTACACATGTATGACGATCTGCAAAGAAGAAAAAAAACATTACTACGCTCAAGATATTATAGCAATCAGTTTAAATTCCACAAATCTTTAATTTCACACAATAATAACTCGTGCCAGTCCTGAGTCCAATTAAATAGGCAGATCAAAGCTCGTCGGCTAACATGGTAGTGTAGTGTCTGTTTTAACATTCAGTGATATCTATGCATAATTTACTGATCACAATCACTACGCCCCAATACCCTGGTTTGCACAGAAGGCGCTGACCTCTCCTGCATCTCTAATAAATCATCTCCTTTATGTTAACCTACCCAACCATAACATGGTCAGGCCTCACGCGTCTTCCTCTGTTTTATTTCTCGTAAGAAATTATTTAATATAGGGTTACTTCTTAACGGATTTTTCGCGTGTTCTGCTGAAGAATATCCTGCGTAATCTATTTTAACTTTCACGTTCCGACGGTGATTGAAAAACTGCTATTATTCCTTTTCTCTGGGAACAGAACACTGACGAATATCAGCGCAGTAGTGCTTCCGTTATACATATATACTCGTATATATATATATA
>VCRD01004803.1:7863-32795 GCA_006783055.1 Trinorchestia longiramus
TTACATTAGGTTGCGTGTTGTTACCTAAATCTCCAGCATTCCTTATTACATCATGTTGCGTGTTGTTACCTAAATCTTCAGCATTTCTTATTACATTAGGTTGCGTGTTGTTACCTAAATCTCCAGCATTCCTTATTACATCATGTTGCGTGTTGTTACCTAAATCTTCAGCATTCCTAATTACATCATGTTGCGTGTTGTTACTTAAATCTCCAGCATTCCTTATAACATCATGTTGCGTGTTGTTACTTAAATCTCCAGCATTCCTTATAACATCATGTTGCGTGTTGTTACTTAAATCTCCAGCATTCCTTATAACATCATGTTGCGTGTTGTTACTTAAATCTCCAGCATTCCTTATTACATTATGTTGCGTGTTGTTACGTAAATCTCAAGCATCATCTATTACATTATGTTGCACATTGTGACCTAAATTTCCTGCATCCCCTATTACATAACATTTAATTTCACTGAAATTTAATAGAGACGACATAATTGGTCAAACAAACTCATTTTTCGATTGAAATTTGAGATACTCTGAATGAAAAGAACTTCCACGTCTTAATTAATTCCCATATCTTCAGAACATTTCCTTGTATTCAAGAAATGAACTCGTGGGAAAACTGCTAACTCCATCGTACTATATACATACATAGTAGGTACTTTTTGTTTAACATTTTTATAATACAAGGTGTCCATAAAATCCCTCATAAAAGTCTCTCACAAAGTGTCAACAGCATCTAACTGTCAACAGACTAACAGGATCCCTGAAACACAAAAATATAAAATCTGATTAAAAACTTTAATGAACACTGAATACAATAAATTACATTTTAATAAATTATCTTATCAATTGTGATTGTAATAAATTTTTGAAATGGTAAAGAGACTTTATGGACACCTGTATGTATTATACAACGAATTTAGCTCCAATCTTGTACAATGTCAGGTGTATTCTGAACATGTTTTACGCTGGTAATGTTGGTCAAGACGCCGGTATTTCCCTTGTACGTAGTTACCAGTAATCAAAATTAAAAATTATATATATATATATATATATATATATATATATATATATATATATATTGGGCGGTAATGGGCTAAACAACAACGAATAGGTAAAATAAGACAACAGCTCGTTAAGTGATGTATTTACAATTAACAGGAATGGTCCAAACACATTTCTTACACACGAAGACTAGCGTTAAAGCAGCGTTACAATTCTCGTATCAAATGAGGTCTAAATTCCGTCAGATTACAGACAAGACTGAGTTAATAACCTGTATCAAAATTCTTCACATTTTGAAGATAATAGTTAACAAAACATCGCTTCACTAATATCTCACCAACAAAACATCACTTTACTAATATCTCACCAACAAAACATCTAATATCTCACCTACAAAACATCGCTTCACTAATATCTCACCAACAAAACATCGCTTCACTAATATCTCACCAACAAAACATCGCTTCACTAATATCTCACCAACAAAACATCGCTTCGCTACTATCTCGTAAAAAAAACTAATATGTCACCAACAAAATAACGATGTTGAGCAAGGCAGTGGTACATTTACTTTGAGTAGTTCATCTCTCTAGTCGAAATGAAAAGAAGTTAACGTAGATCTGCTGCTGGCCAAGAAAATGGAGTTCTCTTTAACATGATACAGTCAAAATGTATGCTATTCTCCTAAAGGTATTCAGCGAAAATAATGCTAATTTTCCGCTATAGTTCACTATTCTATATATTCGAAGTATTGAAAATGAAGTTTACTAAGGCAGCGTTTCTCAACATTTGGCAACCTACTGCCCTAACCACCCCAAAGCTGAGCAATAGAAATGTAAGAACAACATCTGAAAGTCTAAAAACTCGAGAAAGGGGAAAGGAAAATGTGTGTTCCTGTAATATGAAAGATTGATGTGTGAACTTTTCATTATTCAAGAAAAGTTTTGTCAAGCCTAGCTCTAGATATCTTATTCGATCACCACATCCAACACAGAGCTGGAATTGTAACGTGACAGACTCACCACATCACCACGGTAGGAGGTGGTTTACGACATGCACGACATCACAATAACAGGTGGTGTACGACATCCCAAGACAGTAACTGGTCTACGACATTCACGACACAACATCAACTAGTGTACGACATTCACGACACCATCAACTGGTGTACGACATTCACAACACCAACTGGTGTACGACATTCACGACACCACCAACTGGTGTACGACATTCACGACACCACCAACTGGTGTACGACATTCACGACATCAACTGGTATACATCAAGAAAACTCAGTATCCTCAATCACTGACGATGCATTGCCTGACAGATCGAAACGACCGAATTTTGCAGAAATACAGGATGTCCATTAAGTCCCTTTACCATTTATCATATTAAAATCTCTGAAATGGTAAATAGACTTTATGGACACCCTGTATTGGAGCACTGGTGAGCGTCTGGACACAGCACAAAGTACAAGAGTTCAAGGGACAGAAACAGAGACAGAAAGTAACTCAAGAAGTAAGATATAAACAGCGTAGCCGAGTACAGAAGAAAGAAAATAAAAATGTGGACAGCGAGTAAGAAAGCGGAGTAGAAAACTCCTTGCAGACCGCAGCAGGTGGTGAACTTTCCAGTGACCGAGTGTGAGGTGAGGGAGGGAGATAATAGGGAGGGAAGAAGGGGGTAATAGAGGGAGGTAATAGGGAGATAATAAGGAGGGAAGAAGGGGGTAATAGAGGGAGGTAATAGGGAAAGAGAGAGAGAGGTAACAGGGAAGGAGAAAGGAAGTATTAGGGAGAGAGGAAAGAAGGTAATAGACAGGAAGGAAGGTAATAGGGAGGAAAGGTAATAGAGAGGGAGGTAATAGGGAAGGAGGTAATAGGGAGGAAGGGAGGGGGGAACTGGGTTAATCTATACGAGGGAAGCAGAAGAAAGGAACACTAGGGACTAGAATAAGGGAGAGAGATGATGTGTAGCATGGATAAGAAAAGGAATACTGTGAGCAAAACCTGGCGCAAACAGAACAAAATTATTAAAGCAACACAAGCCCAGCGAGAATTCGCACCCCGAAGAAAATTAAATAGAAATGCGTAAGCGGGAAATAAATTTTGAAAGAAGATGAAGAATGAAGAAAAAGAAATAGTTTAGACTCATTGACAAGCACAGTATGCGAAGTACTTCATCAGGAGGTAGGTTGCACTATACATGTTCGCTCTTTCCTAACTAGCAGGTAGAAGAGAATGTTTTACAGTAAGCGTTGGTGCTGAACTATAGGTAGCAGACGCCAAACACAGTCCTGTACGTACACCGACGTGATCACCTTCGTGGATGTAAGAAAACAAGAAAGCCATTTAACAGGAAAGCGATTTCCAGTTGAAACTATGATTTTACAGCCAAAGATTTATCTTTTACTGCGACTTGGCAGGAATCAAGAAGCAAAAAAGCGATTTCCAGTTGAAAGCATGATTGTACTCGCAAATGTTTATATTTTACTACCTCGAGGTAGGATTGTATTCATAAATTAGACGTAGAAACAAATCATTTTAGTTTGTTTCTTGTATTTTACCTAGACTAGTTTCTGCTCCCAGTCTCCTAGCTAACTAGCTGATCTGAAACACCCTGAACGCTTTAAGAAATTAGGAAAAAATAAACTCTTAAATAAATAGATTTGCAACGACTCGGTACTTCTACGAGTATCTACGATACAAACCTGGGGAAATAATAACAGTGGCCTGTGGAAACAACTCGAATTTTCTTCAATAACTTCACAAAATATCATACCTAGCACCAGTAGTTTGAATACTACTAGTGCTAGGCATGATCAATGCTCCGTTCAAAAGAGCAAGATTTAAAGTTTTATTTTGTATTCAGAATGAGTTGTTATCCAGCTCATGAATATCAGTGGTGTTCAAACTACAGCCTTTTAAAAATGTATACATATTTTTGGGACACCCTGTACGAAGCAACATGTTGGATATTGACAACTCTAAAATGCCTAGTACTTTCAGTAAAGTCAAGACTGCAATAACTGATGTACTGAGAAAATAATTCATATAACACTACGACTACTAAAATAAACTGCATGTCTCTATGTGCGTCGCCTATAGGGTGCGGCAACATAACTTCCTTTTTTCAAAGGAAGTTCCATTCAAAAATAGGTTGTGTTGCCGCACTTTGTATAAGTGACAAGCACTAATTTACGAGTTAATGAGACACGGTGGCATGAAGGCGGACCACAACAATGCATATTTTGCAATGACATTGCATTCCTTATTTAAAGCTCATTTATCTTTATAAAGCACGGAAGGTCCAATCCAGCCTACTTTATGCTTCCTACTCTAAAACAAATTAAAGAAACAGCTTTGGAGAAGTATGTTTGAACACTAATATACATATTTACAGTAAAGTAGGATACAAACAATCCAATTAAAGCTTCGGAGAATTACTTGCAAGCAAAAAGAACATACTAAGACACAGTACTTTTCCTAATAAAGGTGGACGAACACAAATGTTAATTTACTAGTGTGTATGCCCGTTAAAAATTACGGGTTTTAATATCATGCATTTGAAGGAAGAATTCAAAGCAACAAATTCTCAGACCTAATTAGAAAGTCTACGGATTTCACTGCAAAGGTTCAGAATCTATATATCTGAAAGTCTACGGAGTTAACTACCAGTATTTAAGGGAGTTTCCCATTGTAATAACATAGGAGCAATTACGCACATAAAATATATAAATTTATTTATTTAAAGAGACACCTGGCGTTTCATTATATTGTGTTGATGGTTTGTGTTTGTCAGATTTGTGGTAATAATATGAGTATTACACAGGGTGAAGCAACACAACTTCCTTCTTTTGAAAAGAACTTCCTTTGAAAAAAGGAAGTTATGTCGCCGCACCCGGTAGAAACAGAATTCTGTAGCTAATATACGCAGTTTGAAGGACATTAAATAGAATGCTTTCAAAAAAAATCTTGAGAAATCGACAGAGTTTTATGACGGAGGGCAGGATAAAACAAACATGAAATAATGGCCGACCAACAACAAAAGTTCGTGACTAACTAGAAACAGAAACACAAATTTTAATTGTTAACACATAGAACTGTCAACACAGGTTTCCCTCTCCTTTATTGTGCAAGAAATGGGACGCCCATCATCTGAAACTGAGCCCACCTAAAAATATAGACCAAATTTATCATTTAAAACACGACATTGAGGAGCTACTGACGTCAATTCCATTTATTCACACAGGAAAATTACATCGTCTCGGTATCTGATCAAAAATAAAAAGGCACAACAAAGAACAGCCTCAACACAAACCACCACAGCTCACGGACAACATAAACCAGGTTAGCGTGACAAAAAGTAGTGACACGAATTGTTGACTTCTTTTTTTAAGGCAAAGCGCTTTGAAAAAAAGAAGTTATGTTGCCGCACTCTGTATTTCACAACTCAGTTCACTGGAAGACATGCAGGAAGCAGTCTGGGGACTGACTCATCATCACCCAGCCAAGCAAGCTGTTAAGCCCTGGGGAATTTCAAGTAAACGCGTTTTAAAACGAATATCACAATGGACTTTGGAACTGTAATAACACCGCAGTAGTAGTGATGAAATTGCAGATTTTAATAAAAAATAGAACAAGGCTACCGAAAAGTAGAGCTACCAAGTTTAAAATATTATGTATGGAGGAAAAGCTCACAAAAACAGGTAAAACCTCACAAAAACAGGTAAAGCCTCACAAGATCAGGCAAAACCTCACAAAAACAGGTAAAATCTCACAACATCAGGTAAAAGGACGCTAGTATAAATTGAAAAAAGTTTCAGCGATGCGAATATTATGACAAAATTTGCATAATGGCAAGCCACAATTAATGGTAAGAAGCCACAGCGCACCATGAATTAATACTACAAACGTGTCTCTCAACAGCTTCCTAACCTCAAGACTGCTGAATGCACGGTAGTTCAATTGTAAAATATAAGAACAAGAATTAGAATTTCGTTGATGTAATTAAAGAGGTAAAGGTCATAAAACAAAGTCTCGAGGTCGTAAAACAAACTACACAACAAAGTCTCGTTAAAATACAGGCAGAACATTCCTGAGAATTTTTCCATATTAAAAAAAGTTTACCTATATTCCTATAAGTAAACAGGAGAATTGGGGAAAAAGAACATTCACAGCTGGAAGTATCAACTTTGCTAAGGGCATTAAAAAATGTTAGTATTCGGTGATACCTCTCAAGTAATGCAGGAGATTGAAAGTGAAATTGCTTGTGAAAGAGAGGAAGGGGCAAGTTAGAGGGCTGGTGAAATTGCTTGTGAAAGAGGGGGAGGGACGAGTTAGAAAGCTAGTGAAATTGCTATAGAAAAATTTATATCTTTCACCTATATCGCATAAAACTTGCAGCTGTCGTTCACCATTATGCTTCAACAACAGTAAAATAATTCTTCGTTTCGCCTTGCACTAATAAACACATGTTAATCATAAATAACGCACTTATCAAGAAACCAAACTGAGTATCAATGTGAGTTCTTCGAGCATTCTAAATACACTATCACAATTTAATATAAACTGCGTTTTATGGGTTTTTCTGTCCAAAACACTAATTCTTTGCGCTATCTAGAAAAGTATCAGTTTTATCAAAACATATTTGTTGATTAGACACATTTCTCATCCCGTGGAATTACCACGAGCCCTGCTAGTGAGTATAATAATTTGAAAGACATAGAAGAAAAATTCAGTACTATCGACCACAGACATTCTATACCTGACAGAAAAGCTGAGATATAAAAATAGTTATTTGAGGACAACAACAAAACTTGAAACTTGTGACAACAATAAAAACATGAAAAATATTTGAAATTACATGAAATTAATACCGGCACATTTTCATGGCCGACATGCACTTTTGGATGCTTCAGACATTAAAATGATAACTTAAAATACAGAAATTTTATTATAAAAACATCTTTATGAGAACCATATGAAGAGTATCATGTTATAAAACACCTTCCTTATCATAGGAAGACAGCGCAACATTTACTGAAACAACACTAGGGCAACATTCACTTCTTCAATACCCTACTTGTTCTACATCTCTGCATCCCTACAAACTATTCCGTTTTTTAGTCATTTCTACAAAACGGTCGCATCTTTTACGGGAAATGATTTTCTGTTAACAAAACTAGGAATTACTTATACACGTATACAGTTGGCTGCATACAACCGACTACATAGTTGCATAATTTTGCTACTGCGCAATGCTTGAATTATTCTACTTTTGGGACTTAAAATCACCAGACATTGCGTGTTGCCTCAATACGACATTGGTGTTCGTTGTGAGCATTAATTCTTTCTAAAAAAATCCAGCATTAAAAGTAAGAAACGTACACACCGCAACGCAGGAGTAAATAATTATTATACAAGAAAATCTCTAACAAGTCAATCTAGAAAAATTATAACTAAGCACATTGTGTCAGCACAGGACTGCATTACAATGTGAAACTTAACGTTTAAGAGTGAGAACAAGTCTATGAATTAATCCCATAGAATACAAAGAAAATTATCACATAGATTTGTAACAATTGTTCATACGCGACAAAGCAAGTTTTTTGTTACCGACATAAAACTGGACATAGCACGACCGTGGTCACCAATCTACAACGAAAAAGATCTCATGTAATTTTTACTGTCATTTACTATTATGAGTGCTGAAGAATTCAAAACGATACATACAGGAGTATCTTCTATTTTTGTAGGAGTGATCACAAACCTATGCGTGACCACAAACCTATGTTTAACCACAAACCTATGTTTGATCACAAATCTATGCTTGTTGATGAGGTTTCTGCATGTGGGGACAACTGAGCATCAGATGAACGCGAAGTGTTGGATTCTGTAGACTCTCGAGCGCTCAAATTTCTTCGAGAAACCGCGATTATCGGACGCGTTGAGGCTCTTCTGAACGCTCTGCTGCACCTGAGCAAGCTCAGGACTTTCTTCTTGCACGTGAAAGCACCAAAGATGAATGCTCCTTGAAAAGCATTGAGGAAAATGAAAATGTACCAGAGCACCTCGTGTTGTAGATAGCCGGCAAGAATGCCCACAATCCAAGACAGCCCCATGAGCAACGCTAGTCTCATGTAGAGCTTCACGAGGCTGTGGTGCTTGCGCTGAGATGAATATTTTGCAGTTGACCGCGTCGTGTTGGCTATCATGTGCGCTGACAACACGAAGAAAACAACGTTGATGACCATGATGAGCATGAGAGGTGCAGCAAAGAAAACGAGCAGGGCTTTGCGTTGCCCAAACCAGCACAGACGTTCGCCCATGCGAGGCAAATATGATGGAGGAAATCCCGCCCACTCGACTCTGTCGATGACTAACACCACGGTCAAGGCCAAAGCTGGTGACGCCCAAGCATAAATGCTATAGGCCACTGATCTCCTCCACTGTTTTCCAGAGCTTACTTTTAGTTCACTCGTCGCTTCCAGAAGCGTCTTCCAGACGTCGTAGGCCATGACGTTCATCCAGCAAAATGAGGATAAGAAAAAGAAGTACATCGCGCTGCCGAGAATTACACACTCAACGAGCTCCTCTTCGCCGAAAACAGCTAGAATGAAGCACAAGTAGGCGCACAACAGACACAAACTCAGCGAAGCCAAGTTCCTGCCAGACAAGTTACGGAGTTCAGACACCAAAACGAAGGCGATGAGGTGCAGGCTCAGGCATAGCAGCGACACGCCCAGACCGGCTAAAGTTATCCACCCCATGGCAGAGGAAAATTTCTGAGTTTCAGCGAGTGTTAGGCAAACCAGAACTCCATCCTCATGAGGCTCGTAGTCCTCGCTGGTTAAAGTTCGGTCGTATTTAGCAATGAAAATTGTCCCGTTCTGTATGGACTCGTACTCCCCAAAAGGTAGCAAGATACGATTGCAATTTAACGAGTGTTTCAGAACTTCTTGAGATGAATTGAAATTTAGCTCAGGTTGGGAAGTAACTTCATCGGGGAAAACAATGATATTCATGGATTTGTGAGTAGCGTTCGAATGAATAGAACTGTTTGAAGGGATCACATAAATGAACCGATCTCTTTCTTCCAGGGAATTTGTTCGGTTTGGTTCGTGCAGTACAGGATTTGTTGCTTCAGAAGTAAGACACCGACCGTTTCTATAAGAAGAGTTGATCACAGAACATTTAACCTGGCGACACTTCCTGAAGAATGGATCCCACACTTCAGTTTCGTGGCAATTGTAGCCCACTCGGTCCCTTCCCTCCCTGTCGCTGAAATCAAAGAGTATCGAGAAAGCAGCCGGATTGAACTCATCCTTAAAGTTAAAGCGAATGAAGTCTCTACTGTAGCATGACAATGTATCACTGGACTCGCCATTGCACTGAGCACAGTGAAAGTTTCGATAAGTATTCAGGCCGTGGTACACGACAGCAGTGTAGGAGTCACAAAGGTTCTTGGTTTCGTTATTGGTATAGTCCGTCGGACAAGAAGATACGAATTTCTTGCACAGCCTCACATTGTTTGTGGTGTCGTCGGGAATAAAAGGATCCACTGAACAAGTGTGATATTTTTCAAAGCCCGACTCGTTTACTGGCAACACCCATGAACCATTACGTAAGGTCAATGAACGAAGAACATCAGTAGAATTTAGAGTTTCCTTGAGGTAAATATCCGTCAACGTTGGGCACTCTACTCTCGGTTGCCACATCCTTAAGTTCTCCGTTTCGAAGTTACACAACGCGCAGTAATAATTGGCGTAAGTTAGGCGTGTCTCATTACTGGTCACTGGCATCGAGACCAAAGGATCCTGGCGGTCATATCCGGTCTGTGGAAGCGCGGCTTCACATAAATCTTTGACTGCGGAATCGTCGAAGTTCCATTCTGCAGCACACGCACGTCGCATGTACACACCACCATAGTTGCGCAACATAACGCATTCTTGTGCCCAATTTTTAGTTTTCTGTTCACTTCTTTTGTAGGTTGGGGCATCCAAGCAGCAGTCGCCATAGTAACCACATAGGCTGTCACATAAACAGTTTCTTTCTTTCCAGTTCAGAGGAAACGTCAAGCGGGAGTTTTTATCACGAGCACAGCTGTCTTTCTTGAAACAACTCACGTTCAGAGCTTGCAAGTCAGAATACTGAAATGCTTTCACTGTACCTAAACTTACCACTAAAAGAACAAGCCATCTCACTTCACACATCATGATGTTTGAGTATTCCTACAATTTATTTCATTTTTTTCCGCGGACAATTAACAGCGATCATGAGCTTCGATAAACTGGAGACGCCAGGAATAATGGGAAGACGCACTACACTACACACTTACTGGTGTCTGTAAAGCAACTGAGCGAGAGTGAGCGGTGCAAACAGGATATAGCAGACAACCTCACCTGCTCGTGACCTTCCTTCTACCTGGCGTACTATCACTCTCATGCCACGCTACTCTTACGAATTTCCTTATATGTAATAACTCGTAGAGACTAAGGGTTTCAGGATTTCCTGATTCTGTGAAAACATAAGGACGCATGGAAGTACCACAATCGGATGAATACAGGAACGTGAGAAACGTGATATGATTTTTTTGTTACCCGCTTCACTACACGTAACGCAAATCACTTGAATTACTTTAATTTTACCTTATTTTCAAGATTTACATGCAATTACATAAATTTTCTCATGCAATGATAACATTCTTCAATGAATTGTTAAATCTTCATTCGCTGACGTGATTTGTTGACTGATTTTCGTGTCGATGAAGAGAATTCATATTAGACACCCAGGAAAATCACTTGTCCTTCTTCTTGAATAACTCCTCAATATTTCCTCAGCTCCATGAACTTGGGGAAAAAGACTACGTGTTCAAAATACGAAAACCCTTTCTCATAAAGACAATACAGTTGACTTTTAATATGCCTTCTCACTAGATACTTACTTCCCTGAAATGGGTCTCCCAGCAAAATCTGATAATGATCAAGTTTTCAACCAAAAGATTAGTGCCACTAAACAGCACTAAAAAATATGGTAACTAAACGACACCATAAAATACATATTTATGAACTTAAGAGCACTGTTTATGGCCAACAACTTCTTAGTTTTTCTGGAAAAAACACTACCAAGGCATTAATAAATTTTGGTTTGAGTAAAGTTCTGATATAACTAAGTGTTCTAAAACCTTTAATTGCGCATTTTCCCGCTAGTGCGCTTCTTTCTCTGTTTTTAGTAACCCATTGACACCTAAAATCATGGACTTTAGATTTATGGAATTTAGAATGAACACAAGTTTTGACATATTTTCGTGAATTTTTGTTCATTTGCTATATAATAGGATAGAATTTGGCAACAGGAACGTGATGTTTGGTTCATTCTTGGATTGCTACCCAAGTCCCGTGCTGGACTACCCAAGTCCCATGCTGGACTACCCAAGTCCCATGCTGGACTACCCAAGTCCCATGCTGGACTACCCAAGTCCCATGCTGGACTACCCAAGTCCCATGCTGGACTACCCAAGTCCCATGCTGGACTACCCAAGTCCCATGCTGATAGTACTGCGCTACTGAAGCGTGGGATGGACGTTAATCTTTACTTAATGTTAGTGTTCGAATTAAAAAAATCGTCGGAATGAATAACAAGAAAAATTAAGGAAACATTCCCTGTTCTTATTAGTAAAAATACGTGCCCATTCAGTAAGAAATACTCGTATATGCATGAAATGTAGAAAAGTTAGTCAAACTAAGGTCATGGACTTTTAACAACTTCAAAATATTAAGAATAACTTGTACCAGTGCTCCAAAAATGAAGCGATGAACTTGTAACAACAACCTAACCAATTTCTTTTTTAAAAATAGAGGAATTGATACCAAGAAATGTCGATAAAACGAACCTTTCCATGTTGCAGGAAGATATGTTCGATGGATTTTACATCACAATGACGATATTCGTTTCATATTCGCCAATAATTGCAGATAATTTTCATCAAAATAATTATCAACCAAGATATACGATCTGTTCAATCGCAGTTTCAAGCTGAAATGCGAGCTTTGGCTTCACTTTGGCTAAACTTAGCAACTGTAGTTGCTCAGTTTAGAACGTTTTCATAACACAATTCATTTTTTAAAAACCTGAAAGAACTTAGATTTTCACAACGTGCAGTATTGGACTAAGATGAACCGATTTACTCTCCGCTGGAGAGTTCTTTAAAAAACGAGATGCATTAAAACAATTACACGAAAATTCGATGCTAGAGTTCAAGCTAAAGAATTATATGTCCATATAAATGCTTATAAATGTTTATATACGTTTATATAATGTTTATATTATATGTTATGTTTCGTCAAGTCCAACGGAAATCATCTACAACATATTTCTAGAAGAGATTTCTTCACCAAGCATCCTGTCGACCAATGCCGGATGCCTATTGGATAACACGCTTTATGTGATCATCTAGCGTTGACATACTTCTTAAATACAGGGTGTCCATAAAGTCTCTTACATAAGTCTCCCATAAAGTCTCTTACAAAAGTCTCTGAAAGTCGCTTATAAAAGGCTCTCAAAGTCTCCCATAAAGTCTCTTACAAAAGTCTTTCATAAAGTCTCAATAGCACCTCTTTCACAAGCAGGGTCCCTGAAACACATAAATGCAAGATGTAATTAAAAACTTTAATAAACACTGAATACATTGGAAAACAACTAAATAAAATATCTTATCAATTACATTAGTAATCAATTTTTGAAATGGTAAAGAGACTTTATAGACACCCTGTACAACAGGTTTAGATGCTACAAAGATAATTTACGAGCCGTAAGGCTCAATAGAAGAGCATAGTTTGAGAAAAAACAACTTGTAAGTTTTATGAATCAAGTTACAAATTACAGCCCTCAAGTTACTGTGGTAAAATCTTTACAGTTCACGAATTTTTAGACAAAGGAGCTTGAAAGTGTGGTAAAATGTAATATTCTACGAACTATAATTTTTTATACATAGATGTTTAATAAGTTATTGGTAAAACACGCGTCCAAATCTATAGTCATTCTCCACCTGATTATTTGAAGCAAAGTCCAGGAAAAACCATAAAGACTTGTAGTTAATTGTGAAGGTACCTAACATTATATCTCTCATTGCATTTTGTAAATTTCCTTACATGTAATTCAAAAGTTTAATTTTCCATGTCATCAAGCTTGCAAAATTAAAAACATCTTGCCCAATTGGACAGACTGTTCCATTTGGCGCAGGGTGTTTCAAAAAAATGTATACGTTTTTAAAAAGCTGTTGTTTGAATACTACTGGTATGCACAAGATGTACATAAGGTGGGTAACAACTTATTCTGGATACATTATAAAACTTTAGATCCTGCTTTTTTCAATGAGACCTGTCCTAGCTTCCTAGCACCACTAGTATTCAAACTACAGCCTTTTAAAAATGTGTACATTTTTTTGGGACACCCTCTACAAACAAACTCCTTACCTTCGAGACGGATCTCTGCAGAAAAAAAAATCTTGAGATGTGATTCCAGCAAATGATTGGTCACAATAAGCTAAAGTATCAAAACTTGAACCATTTTTGTTAAATAACAAATGCCAATTGCTATTGTCATGAGCCCCAAACGCAACAGAACTGTTCAACTTTAAATTCACGAAGAAGAAAACTATTGTGAATTTGAAGCGATAACTGAAATGAGCATATCACTTGACAGATCCCAAATACTGCAACTGTTTTATTTGCAATTAAAAGCGAATACTACTGACACATAATTTCTTTGATTCAGTACTCACAACTAAACTACTCATTCGTCCCTTCCCTTTTAGTTAGGTTACACTGGAGATCTCAGGATGGATCACTCGGACAAGAAGACCTGAGATCGAGTTATTGTTGCTAAATGTGACAACTTCCTGCTTAAACAAATTGTTAATAATAATGATATTAATTAGTAATTAATATAATTATATTACTTCCTCACCAAACATTAGCAAGTAACGTGTGGATAGGAAGTTTGATGGTATTCATCGCACTTCGATACCCGCCCTCTTTTACTTCTGTTATTTATTTGGGGCTTCGAAAATTGGTCCATGTAGCCCCTGGTCAAAAAGCAGGTTGAGTTTTTCCTTTGTTTTCACTCTTTACAACCAGCAAAATTAGTAAAAGGAACAGCAAAAATTCCGACATACTGCTTCACCAGCCAGACGATGAGTGTCAAAGTGTGTCTGTCACAACAGGAGTACGTGCTGCGTTAATGGCAGGGGCAGAGAATTAAAAAAATGTCCTCTCACGTAACGATAATGTTTCAGGGGCAATTCCTTTTCCATGAAGAAGGATGGCCGTTTTGGAAGTTTGTAAGTATTAAAGGAAAACATCTTTCCGTCGCTCCGAAATTTTAATTTCATTGCGAAGAAGTGTGACATCTGCTCACTTATGCAGCATGACTCGTAGAAATTAATTGATTGGTCACGTCTACGAATCTATGATCTCAGCTGTGGAAAACATGGTAAACAGGTTATTCATTTTGAAAAAAAGTCTACGGGATTTGTAACAAACATTAAGGTATCTTTTACGCTTTCATAAAGTGACTAGCAAATTTTCCCACTGAATGACATAGGCTCACTCAAATTATTTGAAACAATCACGTAGATAAGTATATTAAAGCAAGTTAAAATTAAGTGGTATAGTTTCAACTAAATGGAGTTCTATAACGGTAACTACACTCACCTACAGTTGCGAATCGCATATGCAATTGTGTGCTATAGTGCAAAACTCAAAATAATGAAAATGAGAAGAAGTAAACACTTTCCAACTAATCTGATGGTTTAAGAGGAACCAAACTAGTGAGGTAATTGAAAAAATGGGTATTAATGAATTATGATGCTTGCTGGTTTCAATGCATCATCACTAAAATTCAACACCCTAAATAAAGAAATGTTCATTTTGTTATATATAAAACGTAACCCTTCAGCTATAAATTCTCTTCTACCATAAAACGGCAAAACCAGATTTTTTGAAACAATTAATCGAAAAGAAAATCAGAATCAGATAGAAAGCAAAACAAATATATGCTGGTGCGTTCGAAGAATACACTTTCTTAATTTTGGGCGATGCTGAAAGTTGAACTCGATAACAAAGAGTTTATAAACCCAAGTGATGTCATGTGACTATAAGAGTATCGTAGCGTTGACAATTACTTTCATAATTTTGGGCGATGCTGAAAGTTGAACTCGATAACAAAGAGTTTATAAACCCAAGTGATGCCATATGACATCACAGTGTCGTAGCGTTGACAATTATACAAATTAGCGGATGATACACAGCGCATCTCGTGAATAGATTTTGTAACATCTGTTGTATGTAGTATGTAATTGTGAAGGTCATTGGAAGTCAGAGAGCCTCGGCTTTGGAACTGGATGCTGAAATGAAATGATCATATTTTGTCTGTTTTTTTTCAGGGATCGGCCAAAATTTATTAATTGGAGGGAGTTGTTCATCATTTCTTCCTCCGTACAAAAGTAGACAATCATTCTGTAGAGTTTCGTGTATTTTATCAGACTAGCTGGGGAGTTTTGAAAAAGACACCACATGATGAACTCTATTTCTCTTCATGATGATTAAGTTTTTCAACTTTTTGTTCGCAGTTGCACTCACCTGTTGACTTTTAAAATTCCTTCCTTGTCACTTTAATACGAAAGTGCAAGTACACTTAAATTCTGTACCTTCTCTTGGTCAGATTTTTGAAACAATCCATGATGGTAAGAATGTTTAATAACTAACATAGTTTCTTTTAGTTTCTGGAATTTTATTCTATCCATTAACAAGCTTGCGGAAATAACTGTTCTAAAAAATATTTTCGTTTCTATGCCAAATATACGGTGATATTTTGATAGCAACCTAAAATCATCTATCTAGCTCTACAGTCCCCTAAGCAAGTGATAATCAGAAAAGGCAAGTGAACGAAAAGGCAAAGTCAAGAAAAGGCCCTAGAAATGCCTGGTGTTCAAGTTGTGTGAAAATAAGCATTGTCGTGATGGAGAATGACACACTTATGTTGACTAAAGTTAGTTGCTTTCGGACAAAAACAGCTTGCAAACAGGAAAGTTCATTATAGATAAAACTATGAATAATTGTTTGATCATTGTAAGCAACTTATAATAAACAACCCCTTCAAAATCCAACTATAGGCATAGTATGATCTTTCGATTAATTTCTCCTTTCGGTTGTGAAGATTGTCCTTCGTGACTGATCACAAACAACTGTATATTCAACGTTATGGTTAAGAGTCCTCGAATTAGAAGTAACGAGCCTTTAAGAAAATGATGCATGAAAGTATCATTGATGCAACAACACGTGCCTAGTTGGACGTAGTCGCAAATTTTACATCGATAGATCTTAAGGAACGGGCTTTCCAGTCACAGAGTCCCAAACGCTATCATTTACTAGTATAAATAGTCGTATCGTTTACCATAACTATTTTTGCAAGTTCCCTAGTGATAAAAATGGTATTTCATCTTATAATATGTTCCAAACTTTTCATGATTTCTTTAATGACCTCCTTTTGGCCTGTGTTTTAAACTGAAATTTTCATTTCAGAAACAGAAAAACTCCTCCTCCTCCTCCTCCTCCTTCTCCACCTTCTTTGACTGAGGCATTGCGTGCCACAAGGACGAAGACGCTGAAAAATAAGTTTTGATAAATCGCCATACAAAGTTTATGAAATAGAAATTCTCATAACAGAATTAATTGTGGATGTATCAATGTGTTATTTGTGTCGTTTTTTTAAGTTAACGACTGAAATCAACCTCGGCTTTGAGATTTCGGTACCCTAGAATACAGATTTTTTAACTGTTGGCGCCTTTACCCGTGTGACACGGAGCTCCTCAAATAACTATGTGATTCTCATAGACGTTTTATATGAATTTTGTTACTGAACTTACATGGATACCTCAATAAAACTTAGGGAGTAGACATGTCAAATGTTATCATATGTGACAAGCGTAGGGGTGGTCACAGTTCAAATTGTGAACATTATTTTATTTTATAATTGTATCATTCCTCAATGGTAACATTTGAAAAGACAGTAAGAGGCGTTTATTCAATAAATTCATTCTAAAATTTTATATAACATATCGGACATTGGTTTTCTTTCAATCTGTTAGCTAAATTTATTGTTTGATAGAGTACGCATATACAGGGCAGGGCATATAAACACTGGTACAAAACGAAAACAATTTTTTCTTCGAAACAAACCGTCTACTTCAAGGTCTGATTTTAACCAATAGTAATTTGTTTACTAGTCTACGACTACAAAAAAATGTGTATACGATATACTTTCCTTTTTGCCTTCACTTCTTTGCAAAGTCTTTGAGGAAAGTCTTTAATGGCAGCACGAACGACTTCGACGGATATTTTCTCCCAGCATTCATTCAACTTTGACTTTAGAACTTTAATGCGCTGGCAAATAGTAAGTCAATTTGTTATCAAAATTCTGTTGATGTAGAGGTTTCTTCCTACTTTAAATATTTCGAATGCACTCCTTTCATGCTTCTCTATAACGAACTTTCGCATCAATTCCACAAATGTTGTCAATAGTTAATGACACATTGTTCGGCAAAAAAATATGTATGTCCTTCACAATTAATTTATAGAATTACATTAGGTAATATCAGCGAAATGATAACCATTAAATTGTCTTGAAAACATGTAATAAGAATAATTACGCCCTACCTTCTAAGTATACCAATTTACGGTTGAAATTTACAACTACCACGTGTAACAAATTAGAATTAGAATTAGAATTTAGAAGAATTAGAATTTTCTCCTCACTAAGAACAAATGAAACAAACATTTCCTCTGAATTAACTACATGGAAACGTCATAGGGAAATGAGATCGCCCCTGTTACTCTACGAAAGCATAACTAACGGAAGCTCCTTGAGAAGTTTCAGCTTCAAGGAGCCATGAGTTACACAAGCCACCAAGGATAGTGGCGTAACAAAACTTTGAAGCTGACGTGAGCCATGGGAGCAGAAGATAGACTTGCATAACGAAGCTCAATCGGAAATGCAGCTTTGCTCTCGCCCCCCGAGATCAAGTGAGACGAAGGCCGACCACGCCTCCCTGTGACGTCAGTCGGACGCACACCTCATGCTGGTAGAAACGAGGGTAGCCTTCTGTTCAGTTCAGGGGTGCTTTCATCATCTTCATTACCATCATCACCATAGTCATCATCATCATCGTCATCATTGTCATCAAGATCATTTCTGTCATCGTCATTATTTCTACTATTATTATTATCTCTGTGATGATCATCATCACTACTATTATTAGTATTATCATCATGATAATTATTATTATCATCACCATTATCACCATCATCATCATCGTCTTAACATCATTGCTACCATCATCATTACTACTACCGTTATTATTATTATTAGTATAATCTTCATTATTATTTTTAGTGTAATCATGATTGTCATTACTATCATCACCATTATCATCATCATTATAATTCAATCCAGGTTTTGATTGACATTTTGTTGGAACATTTGACGACGTCTGGTATATTTTGGTAATTTTCTATTATATTGTGCAAGCTAATCCCGTTTCTTCTGTTTAAATTTTATTCGCTTCTTTCGATTCTTTGAAATGCAGAAATTTGGTTCGAATCTCCACAAAACACTCAGATTCATCCTACTTACTATAGAAGAGACCAAGGAAATTATTTTATTATTATTTAGAAAACCTAGTCTTCATACAAATTTCTACCAAAGTCTCAGTACATACTTACCTGGCCCTGCGGAGACCGTGATTACGAAGGCGGTTCCCCCAGGGCGAGGCTCACTATTGCACTCCGGTGTTGCTGACCCTTGCGACCAAAGTCGCAGTACAAAATGACGGGAACAGTTATAAGTTTAGAGCATCATTACTAGATTTAAGACGTTACCATTAAAAATTGAAGTTCCAATAACTATAAGGTATATCTGAACTAACGTTGTTTTGTGTTCTAATCATCATTGTCCGTCTTCTGACGGACATGTGCTGGGCAACCAAAAATCCGCGTCTCCGACAGACGGCGAAAGTATGAAACAAACATTCGGTGCTGGAAGGCGATCGGTGGTGGAACGATGTGGTAAGGCGCCCCGAAATGGACGGCTGCAAAAGCTATTAGAGGGAATCTAGGGTGGTGTTTGTTTTCTGAAAGTATGGGAAAGCCTGTGTTGAATTATGAGGTGAAAATTGAGCGAATGGAGAATAAAAGGTGAATTAAATAAATCTTTGAATAGAATCTGAGTGAAAATTTTTATGAGAAAATTTGCTAGGAGCATGCAAGAAAACTGAAGATTCAGAAGACAGTTTGTGTTAGAATTGGAAGAACTATGGACGATTGGTTGTTGAGAGGTTGTGGAGGTAAAGGAATGGAGTGGGATTGCAATAAGTGGAAGATAGAAATTGACAAACTAACAAAAGAGTATGGTCTGAACAAATGGAAACAGTAAGAATGGGAAAACTACTTTAATTTGGTATACCAGTAAGAATGTACCAAGGTTAGAAATGTTTTATGATGAAATTTTTGGCTGCCAACTCTTGTTTGCCATCAGATGTGTGGCATTAAGTTTAATAGGTTCACATGGAGGTAGAATTAGAAGAATACAAGGTTATGTATGCAGTATAATAGAGGAGTAAAGGAAAGAATTGAACATCTGGTGCTAGAATGTAGTATATACAAACATGAGTGAGATAGCTTCATGATATGGTTCATGAGCAGTATGAAGAGAACCAGTGGAATGTCAGTTGTGTTGAAGAGGACTCTAGTATGAGATATCATGTAGGGCTAGATGGAAAATGCAACATGGCTGTTGTGGATGCAATATAAAATTTTCACGTGCATGTATGAAATAAGAGACGGATTCTGGATAATCAGTTTCCTATGTTAGAGTGTGACTACCTTCTAAGCATGAGAGCCGTTTATGACTAGCCGAGTCTCTCAGTGATGCCCTCACTTGGCTGGTTGTTTTGCATGGAATGACTCAGGGTGGCCCTAGAGGAATTACTTTAGACAACCCTGGTTCCCTGGAGAAAATTGTGGGATGCCACTCTGTTGTATGTGTGTTTTAAAAGGAATTAAGGCCATAACAAAGATCTCAACTACAGTTAGCCATAAGGTTAAAGTTAAGTGTATTATATGTGGGTATCTCTGAAGCCATGGAGAAACAACATAGCTAAATATAGCCACAGATGCATTTTTTGTTGTAAGATTAGTAAAAATTAATCAGGAGGCATAATTACCAGAAGTAAAATATGCATATCTTTTTTATGTTATTTACTAAATGCTCTATTGAACAATTGAGAAGTAAAAGATTGTGCCATTGAAGACTGCAGAACTCACCCCACAAACTAAAGCATGTCACACATGACTGAGCAGAGAAGATGAGGTATTGCATTAGAGGCTCTCTGGTTTCAAAAATTTAAACCTGGTAAAAAAAATGTCTTTACACATATGGGAGGGTTATGTTTATCCAACCTCATAAAATTCTAAAAAAATTCTTCCACAGATTTTTCAGATTTTAGTTAAGTATGAACCAAATGGCTAAACATTTGTGTATGAGAAGATTACCAATGATTACTTCATGTCCAGCCATGTCATTCTCTTTTCTTACTCAACCAAGACGTTCTTTTTGCAAGCCCTCGACATGTGCAAGTCAGTGTGTCTTGCATCATTTGACCTCATCAAAGAATCCCATAAAAATATCTAGCATGAAGCTAAGCACCAGTAGTTATCAGTGCTGGAAGTGTGGAAACTTCTGCTTGATGGAGCATAAGTTTTGTTCTACATGCAACACTATACAACCTACGAGAGATGAACTCAGTTATTTTGAAGTCCTTGGAGTTGAGCCTCAATTTAATATTAATGTGGATCACCTTTCCAACCAATTCAAGAATCTTCAGAGACTGTATCATCCTGACAAATTTTCTGGTGCCTCTGAGGTAAATTTAATTTTTAAGAATTATTCATCATGTGTACATGTTGATTAATTCAGAGTATAAGTAGCAGTATCTGGACAGTAACAGCATCAGGAAAGTAGCAGCATCAGGACAGTAGCAGTATCTGGACAGTAACAGCATCAGGACAGTAGCAGTATCTGGACAGTAACAGCATCAGGAAAGTAGCAGCATCAGGACAGTAGCAGTATCTGGACAGTAACAGCATCAGGACAGTAGCAGCATCAGGACAGTAGCAGTATCTGGACAGTAACAGCATCAGGACAGTAGCAGTATCTGGACAGTAACAGCATCAGGACAGTAGCAGTATCTGGACAGTAGCAGTATCTGGACAGTAGCAGTATCTGGACAGTAGCAGTATCTGGACAGTAGCAGCATCTGGACAGTAGCAGTATCCTCATGCACAAACCTCAGGAGTAACAGTATGCTCATGCACAAACCTCAGGAGTAACAGTATCCTCATGCACAAACCTCAGGAGTAGCAGTATCCTCATGCACAAACCTCAGGAGTAGCAGTATCCTCATGCACAAACCTCAGGAGTAACAGTATGCTCATGCACAAACAAGTTGATGAGAAATGATGAAATTTTCTAACCCTATGCCTCAGGTTTTTGCTGCCATAATTTCTAATAATTCATTCCATCTCCATTGCTAACATGGTAATTGTTATGTCAAATAATGTTAATTGGCAAGTTTTCATGTCTTGCTGATTATTGCTTCACTCATAGGTCTCATTGGTGCCTCAAAGTACTGGGTGAGCATGAAAGTGTTATGGTTTTTCAATGACCATAACTCACAACTATTGTAAGTAGGAGGATGAAACATAAACCATATAAAAAAGATTCATTCGACTACATGCTACGTTTAAAATGTTGACTTTCCTTGTGAATACATTTATTTATATGGAGAATAAACTTTGCAATAACAACATTCAATGTAGTAACATCTGTTAAGACATTAATTTGTTGCACAGTCTCTTTTAGTTTTGCTATAGAAGAAGGCTTTTTCAACAAGCTTTTTTTTAACAAAGCCCCTCAAGAAAATATCCTAAAGATGACAGGTCCCTTTGAGATGTTGAAAACCATGAAAAATCAACAATATGTAACATTTATTTATTGGGTAATCGATCCTAGAGCCACGACATTAAGTTTTTAAAGGTGTGTGCCAACACTCCGTGTTTTTGGAACCATTCAACTGGAAAATGATCATTTTCCAGCATAACATTGAGCATTTTTTGATATGTTCCTCTTGAAATAGTTAAATCTCCTGTTTCAGGTTATTCAAAGAAGTATGATCCATAAATCTTGTGTACACAATGGATAGGAAGTAATGGGACAGACACTCAGGTACAGAGATGGAGATACATAGTCTATTTTATATGTAAACTAGTAAACCCACGTGAAAATTCACATGTTTTTTACAGAATTATTTCATTTTATTTGCCAGTGGACGTGGGCTTTGTGGAGTTTCCATACTGAAGACTGTGTCTTTGGTATCCACAATGCAATGCTTATAGTACATGTATACCCTACTGAATTTCCTCTATCTAAATCTTTAAGAGCGTCACAGAGAGACGGACCAAGCAAGCAAACAACAAACTGTGTATTATTAAACCAAGGGCCTGTACTCCAAATATTTGGCTTCTACTCCGCGTGAAGTTTCAACAGCTACGAAGAAATTCAGCTGAAAAAATGTGAAATAGCTCATGTAGGACAGGATCAAAAGCTCTAATACAGTATTTTGACGTGAATATATATTCTGTAAACTATATTTGCCATCGTAATTGAGGGATGAAAATTATTTCATGATATCTTATCGTTCGTAGACGAATTTCCTCCTATTTGATCCTTATGAGCGGGACAGAGAGACGGACCAAGCAACAAGTTGGGTATTATTATATAGTGGGATTATATAACTTGTTAGTGTCAAATATTTCTGTAGTTGCCTAATGCCCTTCATGGTTTTTGGCTCAATGTGCAATTTAAATTTTCATTCACCATCATTTGCTTATTATGTAACTTCTTAATGTCAATGAAATATTTCTGTAGTTGCCCAGTAACCTTGATAGATTTTGGCTTCATGTGAGATTTAAATTTTCATTCAGCATCATTTGCCTATTATATAACGCGTTAGTGTGAAATATTCCTGTAGTTTCCCAATGTTCTTGGTGGTTTTGGCTAAATGTGAGCTTTTAAATGTTGCAGAGAGAACAGGAGCTTTCAGCACAACATTCAAGCAGAATCAACAAGGCTTACCAGACACTGTCCCAGCCACTGCCTCGAGCTGAGTACCTCCTGCTGCTGTCAGAGCAGGTGCTGACGGAGGCTGATGTGAGTGCAGCTGAACACTGACACCTGACCAAGTCATGGCTTATATTCATGCATTACTGTATATGACGGCGTATAGGATGCACTTTTTTCCAAAATTTTGGCTCAAAAAATCGTCCCGCGTCTTATACATCGTCGGTGAAGTTTGAGACCTCCCGTAGGCCTAGGCTAATCTTCTCTCTGACGCTCACTAACCCAGCTTACGCCCAGTACTTCGTCTTATACGTCGTCAAATACGTAATTTAAGTATATTTGGATAGGTACGATCAACATACAGCATGGTACTTCTACCAAAATCAATAAAAATGAGCATAACTTTGCCAGCATAAATCACAAAATTCTTGGACATTTATTCATGTTACTTAAGTCAGAAATGTAGCAAGAACCATTACTTGTGCCTGCCCGTAGATGAACACTAGTTTTTTCATCTCTCATGGACCATTACATTTTTTTCTGTTTTCTTGTATTGTATGAGTTCAAATATTCTCGCAAAAGATGTGTATGTTAATGCATGCATTTAATTTTTACTCGTACTGTTCTATGTTTCTTGAAATTGGTTCCTTCAAAATTGTTTTCGTTACTTTATATACATTACCTACAAATTTGCCTCCACAAATTTCAATAACATTGAGCTTACAGTCTTTTACTCCAGTAGATTTAAAAAAAGCTTATTCTGTCTCACTAGACAGACTTAGACCATAGATCGTGCGTCACACTTGACAGACCTGGACCAGAGCTTGATTGTGTCACACTAGACCAGTGGTTCCCAAACTTTTTGTGATCCAGTACCACTTGGAGGTCCCGTACAGTCGCCGCGTACCACCTAGTTCGTCAGCCACAAAATATGTTATTTCTTGTCCATAAAATGCAACGAATACTACATATTAGTTGCTAATATGTAGTATTAGTTGCATTTTATCTTGCTAAATGCTCTAATAATTAGCGCATTAAGTAAGTGTACTGTTTGAATTTAACGGTGGGCCGCTGGGACAAGGTGGGTGGTGTGTGGCAACAGTTGCAAATCGTTGCCAGATTGTCCAGTGTTAGGCAGTAAACATTTTTGTGAAGTAAAAAATAACAAAATAAAAATTGTTCATGACCCTGAAAGTGTTCGTGTACCACCTGGAAGGCCCTTGCGTACCACTAGTGGTACGCGTACCACAGTTTGGGAACCACTGCACTGGACAGTCCTGGATCAGAGCTTGATTGTGTGTCACACTGGACAGTCCTGGACCAGAGATTGTGTGTCACACCTGACAGACCTGGATCAGAGCTTGATTGTGTGTCACACCAGACAGTCCTGGATCAGAGCTTGATTGTGTGTCACACTGGACAGTCCTGGACCAGAGATTGTGTGTCACACCTGACAGACCTGGATCAGAGCTTGATTGTGTGTCACACTAGACAGTCCTGGATCAGAGCTTGATTGTGTGTCACACCAGACAGACCTGGACAAGAGGTTTCTCATCACCGTGATGGACCTGAATGAGGAGCTGGCAGAGGCTGAGACAGAGACCCAGCTGGCTGAGCTGAAGCAGCGTGTTCAGCTTACTTATGACCAGCTCATCAGGTGGGGGAAATTCAGCAGTGGCGCTCAT
>VCRD01004804.1:0-10583 GCA_006783055.1 Trinorchestia longiramus
GTTCAACAAAATTAACGATGACACCAAATACAGCAGTTCAACTAAGTCAACGATGACTCCAAATACAGCAGTTCAACAGTCAACGATGACTCCAAATACAGCAGTTCAACAGTCAACGATGACTCCAAATACAGCAGTTCAACAGTCAACGATGATGTCTGCTTCTTCTGAAGTTTTACAAAGGAAATTAGATTTAATGGCACACATATATGCTGCAAGAATATTTAATTCTCTTTTTGTCTCCATAATTAAGAGAGCACAACTATTATTGAATTGTCCTGCTCTTGCAAATGAACAATAGTTGCAACGAGGCGACACTTCCGCAATAAAAGGAAAAAACGAGATACATTCCTTCTAAAACATCCTTAATTTATTTATCACCCACTGGGCAACAACAGAATTCATGTGCGCTAAGCATAAAATGAAAGTCCTCTTTTGAGCAAAATTCAGTCTAAAAATTTTGCCTTGACTTTTGTAGCTAACTAGCCTTTCAGGTAAAACTTATTACATATAGAAATAACGACGCATAAACAACATAGAGCATAAATAAATTAATGCATAAATAATAGCACGCATAACTCACGTAAGGCCTAATTACTAAAACGCATAACTAATATAACGCATAATTAACATCGTTTATAAATGACAAAACACATAATTAACATAGTTTATAAATGACATAACGCATAATTAACATAGTTTATAAATGATAAACTACATAAGTGGCAAGATGTATTAATAATATAGTGCATAAATAACATAACACACAACTCCACATCTACCTCAGCGCAGCAGATTGCCCTACCCGGAAAACTCTCAGAAAAACTCACTCCTCGAGTCCGGCTCTAGCGGCCGGACTTGCTAGCGACTTGAAAGCAAGTATGTTACTTAAGTTATTAAGCACTTTCAGTTCCAGAGACCACAACCAGTGAGTTCTGGTGGGTTTCATCCTGATTTTCCTTACAGAAGATCACAACCAGTAAGGTCTGATGGCTCTCATCCTGATTTTAGTTACAGAAGATCACAACCAGTAAGTTCTGATGGCTCTCATCCTGATTTTAGTTACAGAAGATCACAACCAGTAAGTTCTGGCGGTTCTCATCCTGATTTTCCATACAGAAGATCACAACCAATAAGTTCTGATGGCTCTCATCCTGATTTTAGTTACAGAAGATCACAACCAGTAAGTTCTGATGGCTCTCATCCTGATTTTAGTTACAGAAGATCACAACCAGTAAGTTCTGATGGCTCTCATCCTGATTTTAGTTACAGAAGATCACAACCAGGAAGTTTTGGCGGTTCTCATCCTCATTTTAGTTACAGAAGATCACAACCAGGAAGTTCTGGCGGTTCTCATCGTGATTTTAGTTACAGAAGATCACAACCAGTAAGTTCTGATGGCTCTCATCCAGGCCTTGCTTAAGCATGGCAGAAAAATACGACATAAATGGGCCATGTTAGTTGAATAAAAACGTTCAAGATGTTGTCCGTCAAGAACAAGTCAAGTAAATAACCGTCTCTGAACATTTCACAAACTTTGATTTGTAATTGAAGAAATTTTGAATAAGTTTAATCCTGGAAAGTATTTTTGAATGCTAGTCGAAGAATTGTTGAATCATTTTCAAAAAGTTGAATACAATCAGATTTCAAGACAAATTTCGTGTTTGAAATTCATATTCTTCGTAGTAGGACTAACAATAAATCATCCGTGCATTAGATGTCTTCCAATTTCCCTTCTCAATTACATTTACGGAGTAACAAAACATTTTCAATTTATTAATTTTTTCTGCACTTGAAGTTTTCATTAATTCACCCGTTAATTTTTCAATCTGTCCATCATTCATAAATTCTTCATTTAATCATCCAATTGTAGTTTTATTCATGCATTGCCGTGCCAGTGTCATACGGTTTTCACTATTTTTTGTTTGTATTCAATTTATTCATTCATTTTCGCTGGCAACATTCCATCACTAGCCAGATTCTCTCAGTATGCGTCGAAATTTTCAAAAGCAAAATAATCTTGATAAAATATATTTTTAGCACATTATTGCAAGCGATCATTAACTTTGTTGCTATTTAATCGGCTTTGAACTCAGTTATATTAAATCCGTCTTTTGCTATGTTGTAGGAATAAGTGAAACGGTTTTTATCAAAGAAGTTCATCGACGACAGTTTCTAGAGCCACTTAGAGACTCAAGATGGACTTGTTATGTTCGTCCAAGACAATTTCAAGAACCTCATGTTTGTTCTGAAATGAAACAAAACTTTCAATTAGATGCTTGACAACACAGGTCTACTACAAGAGACCTTTCTGCAGCACCCTAATCAGTTCAAAAGAGCCCCGATTTTCTAAAAGGTTCGCTGGAATTCCAGATTCATTCTTTTCTTCACCTTGAGGAGTTTCATTGAATTCCGAAACATTTCTGAAAATGGAATCTTCATCATCAGAATCATAGTTGCCTTGGCACCAATGGGGTTAACAACTTCTTTCGATCGTCATCGTATTCTGCTTAAACATCTTCCAAAAAAGATACGAACAAGTCACTGCCTGGAATTGGAAACACGAACTGCTTTCTAAGTTTCGGTATTCAGTATACCAGTACCTGCTCTTGATCAATCTAATGTTCCGACTCTCCAAACGCAAGCAGTGGTCACTGGACAGAGATTTTCGTAATAGAAAATGGTCTAGAAATATCACACAAAAAGCATTCTTGAATTTATACAGCAAACAAGGAAAAAAACTCGAATAAATACTAAGACTAAACAATAGCAATGTTAAAAAGTAGTGCTCTATTCTTGGAATAGTGCAGAGGATGTTCTAGTTTATTTCGTCCGTTCTAAAAAAGTTTTGAAACTCATGTCACTAACTGGTAAAAACTCACTTAAAAAATCCAAGGTCTTCTTAGGTCTCAATCATTTTATTCATTCTTTAGGTAACTCGAGCGACGCATAAAAAATACTTGGACATTGTGCATGCAGTTCGCATGAGGAGACGTCGTCAATCACAAACGACATGGGGCATCAAATCGATGCATGATACCTCAATTTTATGAGCTGGTGACATGATACACAATCTCCCTTTGCAAAAATAACATGTCGAGAGTGTCCACTGATTTTGGGTAAGTGTACCGTGTATATTACTCTGTACACACACCCATATACAGTGTATATATATGAGGGACTGAAATTCCAATACTGGATAAAATAGTTAACAGACGTAACTTGTGAAATGAAGTTCATTACAAGCTTTGGAAGCCTTCAGTGTTTCTAATGAACAATTTGTTAGAAAATATACCTCTCTCAATGAAGAATAAATCTTCCGTGCTATGAAATACACAAAAATGAGAAAAAATCAATTGATTTTTCACCTTAGCGACTCGTTAGATAAATTTTTGAAACTATATCCTCGAAATTTATAACATTTTGTTAGTTTACTCGTTGCTTGCTGGCGTGTCAGTAAGCAGACGTGGAGGCTTAGCTGTCTCACCGTCACGCTTCGGCAAATTATGAAGGAGAAATTTAAGACTTGAAGCCTCACCGAAGAAATGTAATCGTACTGTTCGTGTAAGCGATCGGCAATTTTGGAGAGATTGGAA
This sequence comes from Trinorchestia longiramus, assembly GCA_006783055.1. Lineage (NCBI taxonomy): Eukaryota > Metazoa > Arthropoda > Malacostraca > Amphipoda > Talitridae > Trinorchestia > Trinorchestia longiramus. The sequence continues at coordinate 3,597 of VCRD01004804.1, forward strand.
AGACAAAAAATTAAAGGTATCGTACCTAGAATACCATTAGCTTTATGAACTTTTTTACAGGATTCACGAAGAAGCCGACGATAGAGACGAAGTAGGAATCCACTACACAAGTTATTTTCGGTTCCACTTTATTGAAAATTACATCTGGTACTCCATAGCACTGGACAAACCTTCCTTAACACATTAAGTGCTGGTTGTCTAGCCGGTGCAAATCTTTAGTTCGTACATACAGTCACTAGAAAGCTTTGAAAAAATTACAGAACGTAACCTGAGTGACCCACCGGTAGGTCACTTTGCACTTAACGTGTTAAGTGCGCTCCACAAAATTTATAAAGTTTCTGAGACGGTTGAACTAATGAGTTTCTACGAGTGTATGCACAACATGCCCTCGGTAACTTAGTTCTTTTGGTCATCCAAAAGGCCTTTCATTTTTTTCTGGAGTCTCTGGTCGGATTTTGAAAGGTAAAGTTTGTTTCATTTCCTCATGCATGACATGAAAAAGTTCTCGTGTGAAGCAATGGACATTTAGTGTCCAGTTTCATAGAGCGTGGTAAGAAATCATGTGAGTTACTATACTTAAGAGCTCACTATGATTCCCTATGTTAGTGTATAAAAGAATTTAACCATAGGGTCCGCTCTACAAGTTTTTCAACTATAGGAGGGAGCAGCTCGCTGAGACGAAAAATTGAAGAATGAAATAGATGTATAAAGATGAAGATGCAGGCATTTGGATGGTACCTCGGTTTCCTCCAGGAAAGAGAAAGACGTAGAAAATAGAAAAATGTATGCCCAGCCACAAACCTAATTTTGTAGAAGGCTACTGGACTGAATTTCGTTGATCACACTACAGCCAGTGGTACTGCTGATAAGCGTTAATGTATAGAGGTACGTTGACGATGACAGACACCATCACCGTCAGTATACTCGTCTAAAGAATTCTGCATGCACTTAAAAGCCACTAAGCTCAGCACAAGACAACGCCATGTACCTTCTGTAGTGGGAGAGAGCATAGTGTCGTATTGAGATACTTTTTCAAAGGTCACCCCATGACGTTCAGATCTAACACAAAGCGAGCGGGCCAGCGAAGTACACTTCAGAGTCTTGTAGTCTGCTTCGCTAAGTATAGAGTTTCTTTGTGCACCACTTGTTTTCAGCTAATGCTTTAGCAGAGCCTTCTGCCTTATTTTTCAAAGTTGTCAGATGAACCTAACCTAATTTTGCCTAAAATTCCTCAAGAAATGGGATTTGCTTTACGAAGGTTTTCTTCAAGTAGCCGATTTTAGTTTCGTAAACATATTTCTCTGCCCGCTTCCTCTTAGTTTCATTTGCGTTTACTGCTGAATTCACACCTAATCTCAAGTTTGTTTCCCAAAGAAGGCTGCCCTTCGTTGTACATGAGTTTATTTATCGTAAACATTTGCCAGCGTCATTATACCTAGGACCGTTCATGATCCAACGAAGCCTACGGGTCATAACGAGGAAGCGTTGTGAGACAAGTTTTGAAATGAGACAGCAAGGAAAGAAGGAAAAAAGGAAAGAAAGAAGGAAAGAAGGAAGGAAGGAAGGAAGGAAAGAACCTGCAGCAAATCTTTTGAAATCTCCTGGCAATCTGAACCAAAAGATTGGGTAAGAGACGCTACCTCTCAGTTCAAATTTAGCAAAACTGTGTTGTAATTTCATGGCAGGAGAGGCGCTTTGGCAATTACTGTTATACAGTGAAGGGGATCTTTAAAACATTCTATTTGAGAAGAAACTAAAATCCAAAAAAAGTACCTCAATAGTCATATATATCAGCAAATCGATCCATAAAATCACGAAGCGGTGCGGTCACATTCGGCAAAAACCTTTGCCAACTTTCGGTGTGTCGTCGAAAAAGATAAACGAAAAATTTCGGCAGGAACTGGACCATTTACTTTACCAAATGACTTGGCACTTTTACTTCCCGAACCAAACACTGCACCGAAATTTGCCCTTCCCTGTGGCAGAGCGAAAGTCAGCCAGTCAAGTCCGACTAAATTGAACATCATCGTAACATGGGCCAGAAAAAAAATGAAACAAGATTAGGCTTGGCATGAAGATTAATTGCATTCAAAATGAATCGATTCACGTCTAAAATTGAACATGATAATAAATGAGCGTACATGCTCGAATGCATTAGTGTTAAAGTACTGCTAAGAACATAAAAGAAAGACGCACGCACATTCAAACCAGGGGCAAAGCAGTGCGTGTTGAGATCAGGTGCTCGCGGTTAGCTAACTGTGCGAAAAGTAATTCTAGAAGGGAAGATAAAAGGTCCTGAACATTTATAGTTTTGAAGAGGCATTTGATAGAGTTAGCGTGGGAGGTGTTGAGTAGGTATTGAGTTGGAGGAAGATAGCTGAAATGAGTTGAATTTTTCTTCGTGTCAGGGAATGTTCGTCCAAAGAGACAATAAGGTCAGTGACTGGTTTTTGGTCCGTGAGTGTTGCTTGATGTTGCAATGACTGGATCAAGTTTACACGAATGCTGTTTTTTAGTGATAAAATCTTTGAGTGAATCTTAAGTCCTTGTAGTGGATGGCGGCTCATTTGATATAAATTAGTGATCGTGTTGAAGATTCCTGTGCATGGGTACTCGTAACTGATTCAGTGGAAGAGTAACTGTTCTTAATGACAATTTAAAATGAAGAGCAATAGAAAAGTCGTGAGATTTTCTAGCAAAAGGAATGCTGTAGGAATGAATGCGTGGTCAAATTCAGATATCATTCAAAAATATTAAACATTTTTTGAAACATTCGAGAAGTACGCTCCTACTAATGGAAAAATTAAGTTGTACATGAGTCACAAGAATACAAGGGTGGAGTTAGAGGGACACTGGGTACAGATTGTAATAATATACGCTCAAGACAAAATGAGTGGAGAATGTAAATGAACCAGCCATCACAGCAGGAGCCCTGCATATTTTTGTATCAGTTATTGTGTAGTGTGGATAAAAGAATGAAAACCGAACGCCTGATACAGTAGGAGTAAACCAGTATAAGCTGTGTAGCCCTGCTGTGTTCAGCACAGAGATACTTGACTATGAGGTGGTCCAAATTACAAAGTTTGGTGGGTGAATGATAAAGTTAGCTCTCTATTTTGAAATTGCCAAGAAAAATTACAATTATCAATGCCTCATCATGTTAGGTGGAACTGAATGGGACTTAAGTATTGTGTCAACGTCAACAGTGCATTGAAAAAAGTAATTCCATCAAGTTGTAGAGTTTATGTAATGAATAATTTTTTTTTGGAGTAAGCTCAGAAGAAATTTTTCAGATGAATATTTATTCATTAGACTCCTGAGAGAAAAATACGCTTCCAGCTAATTGCCAGTAGATTACAGGTAGACACGAGTCAAAGATATAAAATTGTGCATTACTGTAAAAATTACTTGATCAGGTGGTTTTCGTAACCAGGATACGTAATGATGAGTAAAAGGCTCAACGAATGTGATGACCCAACGAGGTACCACGATAGAAAGGCTGGAAATTCTAACCCCGTGTTACAAAATCTTCTGAGTAACTCAGTGGAGAATGACTCATCAGAAATCAACGAGAGAACTGCATAAAAAGACTGAAATGCGATGCTGCTTCCTCTTGCTTTGGGTACGTTACTTTGCTGAAGAAAATGAGGAAGTGAACTTTTCACGTGCATGAACAACGCCTTTGACATAAGATTAGTTTGCATATTTTTACATTGAAACTGATTTTTAACATGAGAGTAACTGCTTGAAATATACTGCATTTCGCAAACTTTCTTCACATTATTCCCACAGACACACGCTAAGTGGAAACCATCTTTGCCAGTCACTTTGTTATCGGCCTGTGCATTCACCAGTCGTCAATGCTCAGCTTTATATCAGAACTAGTTCTTTGTATTTATCGATAATGAACAGAAATATGTGAGTGGAATTTATTGAAAATGATTCATGAACTTGCGATGTAGTTGGAAAATTAACTAATGTGTAATAGTGCATAAAACTGACCAGTAGCACATAAGCCTGACCAGTAGCAGATAAGGCTGACCAGTCGTGCAAACCACTGGTCAGTAATGCATAGGACAGACTAGGTTAGCAGATAGGCCAAAATTTACCTAAAGTGTTACATAAACAAGTCGATTAATTACACAAAGTTCAAAAGGATGATTTCTAGTTTGTAGATGCCGAGACCAAATTGTTCAAAACATTATTCGAAGACGAAACGAAGATTCGTTCATTAATACCACCAAGACGAAACTGAAATCTCAAATGGAGATGACAAAGAGATTTGTCCATTGTAGAAATGCGGATGAAGGGAATCTGGGGCTTCAGTCAGCCTCTTTAAATGTACCGTTGTCACGAGCGGGTTTGACTGAATTGCCTTGTGTGTCGTGACGAAGGAAGGAGTGGAGTCGTGAAAGATTGTTATCATGACGTGTACGTCATGCAGTGACCACTTCCTCAATGGTCATGAACACGACGAGCAGCATATGCACGCATGGACGTCTATTGAAAAACCTACAGCATTTATGAATACGTCAACGATCTGTAACAAATCTAGAAAATTTACAAAAAAAGCGGTGACTATAAGTTGCCCTGATAATCTATATAACAGCATAGATAAGTGTTCTCTGTCCAATCAATACTAAAGAATGCAATGGTAAAGAAGGATTTTATGAATAAAACGCCGAGTGTCTTCACTCATTTTCGACAATATATCTGAAAATTGTGACATAAAAAAACGGTAATTTCCAATCAAAGGAGTAAAAGCATGTTGTGAATTTCAGACAAAAGTGAAGAAATGAGAAGTGAAAAGCAATTTTCAGAGGTCTGTGATCGTTGTTTTATTTCAAACGAATTTTTAATTTAGACATTTCTAAATACCCTAGAACGCAAAATTCAAAATTTGGGTAAGCACAAACATAAAAATGTAAATTCCTCACTGTCACTAGCATTAACCATTTATGCAATGATACACCGGATCTAGAACTAGAGAATATGAAATCCAGAACGATTTTAGGTATTTAGGATTTTTTTGACGATTAGCCAAAATATTTTACAAATTTCCTACTGCTTCTACACTCAATTATCTACGTCATTTTCATTCGTATATAGTGCTGGAATGATTAGGAGGAACAAGAAAAAGATGAGCATGACTGGAAAACTTCGGACTCTTATATTCAGTGGTGGGTGAGTAGAACTCTTATACTACGATGCACCACACGAACAACTGCATTTATGATTGAGGGAAGGCTACATGTCAGTCAGTATAACACGTTCATACCGAAAATTATACTATTATACGTTAATACTACTTTCAACTTTCGCTTTGCAAAATTACTAAATTCATGTTCACTGAGTCATGACTGCTAGAGGAAAGCAGTTTCTCTGTCATCCAGCACAGCGCGATGAATTAAAGTCGAAGTCAGTTTTATGTGTAGGTATCCTACCCTGAAGGTGATGGCTTTCAATATGTTATCAACAGCTTCAGACAGCTGCCATTTGAAATGCAACTTACCAGTGGCAGCGTACGGAACTCTAAGTTAACGAGCAAACATTCAGGACTTCAATTGGCACAAATCTCTGTAATTATTGCATGAAGGCAATAGGGAAAAGGCTCCTTGAATATCAAGCAAAAGGCTCCCGCAGTAAACGAATGTAACTCAGAAGTGAGTGACACTGAAGAAGCAGTTCATCGTCAAAATATGCCAACGACAGGAACCAGCGTACGCCTTTCCATGATGGAAAGCCATTTCTGAACACACACACACACACTTTATCTTTAAATTATAGTTATATTATATCAATAATTTTGCTGTTCCGCCTGATAGAAATTTAAGCCTGGTTGTTAGAAACTTAGGCTTGAATTCGACACGCTGAATTGACGAGGTCCAGCGTGTCCAGAAACCAGCTCTGGAGGAGGAGGCAATAATTGACCGGCCACCGAGCTGCCCGCGCTTGATTTCTAGCACCGGGAGAAAGTGATACGCACACCTGTAGGCAACGCGGCCTGTGTCCGAACAAGCGTTTTTTTATTATTGGTCGTGGACACTTCTGGTAGATTTTGTGGATCTCAAGTGGGCAGTGAAACGATTTTGTGGATCTCAAGTGGGCAGTGAAACGATTTTGTGGATCTCAAGTGGGCAGTGAAACGATTTTGTGGATCTCAAGTGGCCAGTGAAACGATTTTGTGGATCTTAAGTGGGCGGTGAAAAGATTTTGTGGATCTTAAGTCGGCAGTGAAACGATTTTGTGAATCTCAAGTGGGCAGTGAAACGATTTTGTGGATCTCAAGTGGGCGGTGAAACGATTTTGTGGATCTCATTTGGACCAGAAAACGATTTTGTGTATCTGAAGTAGGCAGCGAAACGATTTTGTAAATCTCGGGTGTCCTACAAGATGATTTTACTGCGCTGAGTGAACTAAAAAATGATTTTATGAATGTCAAGTTGGTTGCGTGCGGAATATTGGCGCCTGTGACGTACACCATTATCTAAATCATAACTTTAGAAATATACAATACATGTTAAGAGTTTTACACGCACAAGATATTATAAATGAGTGCTTTCAGACATGCATTCATACACGCCCACTTACGAACATTTGTACCCATAGTTGGAATAGTTATATATTATAAACATAACGTTGTTTGTAATACCCATAGTTTGATAGTTTGGAGAAATCAAGTTTACCAGGCAACCGTGCTTACTAAGCATGTTTGTTGATCATCACCAAATCCAGCGCCTCTGCACTGATGTATAGTTAAAGACGATCTGAACTCAAACAATGGAAAGCATAATCATGCTTAAAGAATACAACTAATATCTACACACTAACAGTGTGTCCGGTGTATCAGGCCAGTGTGTCCGGTGTGTCAGGCCAGTGTGTCCGGTGTGTCAGGCCAGTGTGTCTGACGTGTCAGGCCAGTGTGTCCGGTGTGTCAGACCAGTGTGTCTGACGTGTCAGGCCAGTGTGTCTGACGTGTCAGGCCAG
>VCRD01004804.1:10596-29533 GCA_006783055.1 Trinorchestia longiramus
CAGTGTGTCCGGCGTGTCAGGCCAGTGTGTCCGGCGTGTCAGGCCAGTGTGTCCGGCGTGTCAGGCCAGTGTGTCTGGTGTATCAGGCCAGTGTGTCAAGAGTGTCAGGCCAGTGTGTCCGGATTGTCCGGTGTGTCCGGCGGTGACAACACGGGGTGAAAGTTGAGCGATGTTGCTGTAGTCAGCACCTGCAGCAAAAGCCACAACACCTGCAGCAGCAGCAGCCGCCACAACACCTGCAGCAGCAGCAGCCACAACATGTGCAGCAGCAGCAACCGCAACACCTGCAGCAGCAGCAGCAGAAGATACAACACCTGCTGCTGCAGAAGCAGCAGCCACAACACCTGCAGCAGCAGCATCCGCCACAACACCTAAAATAAGTGTAGCAGCGGTGCACTATAATAATATTAAAATTATTATGCACGTTTCCGAAACAATATCTCAGTGGTAATGAATTCAATACACAGCTATCAGTCGAAAGCTCCACTGCTTCAAATCGAAAAGTATCTGCTCAAACTTAAAGATTTCTTGAATGATGGTGTGATTCATAATAAATTTACTTCCGTATTCACTGTTCTAACATAGCACCCCTCTGCTTTTCCCCTCTACCTCTTCCTTCCTTATCTCTTCACCTCTACCCTCAACATCTCTTCACCTCTACCCTCAACATCTCTTCACCTCTACCCTCAACATCTCTTCACCTCTACCCTCAACATCTCTTCACCTCTACCCTCAACATCTCTTCACCTCTACCCTCGACATCTCTTTGCCTCTTCCCTTTATATTTTCCTCCTCTATCTTTCACCTCTATTTCATCCCTTCGAATTAGTGAATCACAAACATAAGCTACTAACCACTCGAATGCAGTGGCAACAAAGCTGAACAAATTTATTTTCCCCTCATATACCGCGAGGTGTACCTTTATTTCAAGCCTTCCTGTCTTTCTTATCAATAACTGGTCATACTTCCAAACTGAAATACGAAGCTGTTCTCATGGTAACCTAGTTTTAACATTATTTACTATAAGAAGCTAGATTGGAATCAGAATCTTGCTGGTGAAGGCAGCACTGACGGCGCAGGCTTTAATTGGAAGGTTAAAATTAAGCTTGTTACAATTTAATGAAAAAAACAGAATCAATGTAAAAAGAAGGATTCATACAAGCAAACGTCTAGTAATAGCTACGTTGGGGGCCATATTAGAGTATAGCATAGACATTCAAAGATCTCATCCGAACATTTCTATTCGTATTCACTATTGTAGATTTATCCAACATCGCTTTGGTTTAAACTTTTTATAAAAATATTAGGTCTCTTAACCATATCAAAAATTTATCACAAATACAATTCTTAAGATATTTTATTCAAATTTCTTCTATTGTATTTTGTGTTTATTAAAGTTTTTAATCATTTTTTATTTGCGTGATTCAGGGATCCTGTTAGTGAAAGAGGTGCTATTGGGATTTTATGAGACTTTTATAAGGGACTTTATGGACACCCTGTACTACAACGTGTCATGTTTTCAGCAAGGATTAGCACTGAGTGTCTTCAAAATCATATCTGACAGCGTTGCCAAGAAATGTGACTTTTATTGTGTTGTCTCTTTCCTGCATGATTTATAAATTACGTGTCCTTTCGCCTCAAGGGCACCTGAATTTTTCCTTTGTTACTTCTTGAGGTGTTACCTTGAATCACACATTTTGAGTCACTATTACAGGGAGGTTTCCGATTTGTCTATACGTAGTGTAGAGCTGAGTTTAATGAGCACAAAAGTTTTTCGTGTTCGTTTATATACAAAACTGCATGTTGCAGGACTTACCAAAGCATAATAAAAAACACGTAAAATTACAAGCTATCTTAGCCTTAACTACTGAAAATACCAGAAACGACCTGATACACTGACTTTAGTCCAAACATTACAGTCTTTCTCACAAAGGGTGTCGAACAAAGTCCTACCAAAGCGAGCTTTTGTACCAAACCAGAAACGGGATTTCGTAGCAAAGCAAAAAAGAACTTTTTTGCCAAGCAATCGGACAAGACAACACGACTTTGAATGGCAGGGAATTGGACGCGGCGACATGACTTTGATGACTCAAACAAGGTGTCAACCTGTGTTCGACTTCTATGGCAATTTGATATTGATGTGCGCTATTACAGGTCTCTTTGAATGCACAAGTCCGTCAAAGGGCTCAAGTGTGTCTCCGATTGACGTCCCTGGACAACAAGGTGCTCATTAAGTCCCTCTATGTAACCTCCCTTTGAGAATAATCGACTCGTGGGGTTGCATTTTCTTCTGTCGCGTTAGAAAATGAATTGTTTGTTTCTTCCCGATGAGTTGATATTAGCAGTTGGCTCGTTGCTTCTTATCTGCAGGCAATGAATTTAACAGTCCTTTGATAAAATATTCACTCTTTAATATTCTAACTATCAACGTGATAAAAGATAGGAAGTCCTACAAAACCAACGTTTTGAAGGAAGCTCGGCCTGCATTCACATCCTAAATACCTCCAGCATTGAACCATTCAAAACTTATAAAGTTTATGTATTTTCAAAATCCAAATCGCTGTGTTTTAGGCATTAGACATTATATACACGGTTGTAACTCAACACCAATAAGTAATTTTCTCCATCATTATAAATGTTTGAAAATTTACATCGAAGACGATGATATTTCTTGTTCACCTGTTCCTGAGTTCCGAGTACTTATTATAAATAGTAGTTATTGTGAGCTAAGAATCTTAAAAAAAAATATTATTGGGTTGGCCAATAAGTCCGGTTTTCACGAAGAGCTTTACATCGTTAAAAAGCAGGTTTTTGGCCGATAAATGTATAATAGAACAAAAAAGGATAGAAAAAAATACTCCTAATTAATTTCCTCATGACTAAACCCATGAAAAAAAAACATTCACTCATTTGCAAATGGGAGTAGATTCAAATCAGACATTGGAGCGAAACGTCGGTTTATAGAACAGAAAAAATTACGTCCCTTTGTTATTAGAAGTTCCTCGAGCTGGTGAGTGTTGTGTCAGCCCACAGAACTTCAAATTGAAGCTCACTCCTAAAGTTTGGGCACGCTCACCAGGGTCTAATATTTTGTCTTGTGTTAAATAAACATTTCCTCTGGTCTGCACCACACACGCACCTCATACCACTCGTGCACCTCACACTACTCGTGCACCTCACACCACTCCTGCACCTCACACCACTCCTGCACCTCACACCACTCCTGCACCTCACACCACTCACTTGTATAGGGCACTCCTTACAACTCATCGTGAGGCTTCTGAGTCAACTCACCAGCAATTCGACTCACCAGCAACTTGACTCACCAGCAACTTGACTCACCAGCAACTTGACTCACCAGCAACTTGACTCACCAGCAACTTGACTCACCAGCAACTTAACTCATCAGCAACTTAACTCACCAGTAACTTGACTCATCATCAACTTGACTCACCATCAACTTAAGTGCCTCGAGTTAGACGTCATTGTCTTGTAGTACTCTGATTTGGACCTCTATTTTCTGAACGCCATTTGGTGCAATATTATCGTATTTTTTGCTTCTACACCATTCACGTATTATTTTCATGTATTTCTCAAAACTATCGAAAACGTTGCAAAAGTTTTCATCACATGCGATTGCAATATGAAGATATAAAATGAAAATATAAATCAAGATTTGAAAAGTTCCTGACAACGGACGGAGTTCGCTCGTATACAAACATTGAATTTGAACCGCCTGTGTTGAATCACCGTCGTGATGGCGCACGCTGTTTCTACACAAATACACTTTTTCTATGCCCTTCCCCAAAAATTCTGGACGATTTTCAAACAACGTTGTGTTAGACCATAACAAATAGAGGCCCAAAATATTCCTCGGCATCGATCGTTGCTGCTCGGCTAGATCTGGAATGCGGGTCTTACTAAAAGGTAAAATGGTCGCAAGCTCAAAATATTGTGAGGTGAAAGCAGTGTGTGAAAAATGAGACCGGCGGAAAGCATAGCATGCAGTAACTTCCGTGCCTGATGCGTAATGTAAACAATGAATCAATTTTCCTTGAGGTCACTGTGTACCAACCTCAAGACCGATGTGTTGGCTGTGAATTGTTTGTCGACGACTTTCCCGTTCATCATTACCTTGGTAATTTTAAAGCAAAATAAAAAATCCCAGCACTCAAGTCTCGAATATCTAAGTATACAGAAGGTGGATCAGATGGACAGGAGCAGAGAACATATGCTCCATTTTCACCCAAGATGGCGGCAGCTCAAAATTGTTGATGCTTCCTGACGATAAAAACTAAATTTTGTCCATTTTTTTCAGGTTAAAAAGATTTACCTAATGTATCTTTGGCTGAACTGAATCTACAGATACTATATCTACCACTGGAGTATTTCTATTGGAAATGTTGTCACTAAAACACCAAACAGAAGAACTGGCTATACGGTAAAATGTTCTCTACATGTGAGAAAAAATACTCAAGTTACATACAACAGTACTGCGTTTGGTAATCATATCGTAATATATGCATTGTCATGAAAAAACTAAATGCCAAACCAAGCTCAACAATAAATTCATAAGAACATACTTAGTTTAACCATGGTATACCGAAAATAATGAATAAACATATAAGTAAGTAACGGTAAACGTCTCTATAACGAACTTCACAGCTTTAGATGCTCAAATGATGTCCACTGCAGCACGGGACGGGGAAAAGAAACAGAACAGAAATGAAATAAATAAATAGATAGACACAAAAAATTAGGCCAGCCAAAAGAAAACTAAAGATAATTAGTTGTAACAGGCATCGCTGATTCAAAAGGAGCTTGTCAGGATCACTTGTGAGAGCACTGACTTCACAGGGCTGACGAGGGTAGACAACCCACATAACTGCTCCCCCTTATTGTGAACCTATCGTGAATCATCATCCCTTGCATCTCTGTGAGAGTACTATAAATTGTTGGTTTTTTAGGACAAAGAGAATAGGCTTTATAGAAGAGAGGGAGTTAGCTTTTTAGGACAAAGAGAGTAGGTTTTATACAATAGAGGGAGTTTTTTTTATGGAATAAAGAGAGTTGGTTTTAAAGAGCAAAGATAGTTAGTTTTAAAGAGCAGAGAGTTGGTTTTAAAGAGCAAAGATAGATAGTTTTAAAGAGCAGAGAGTCATTTTTGTGCAACGCAGAGAGTTGGTTTTTCGAGAGCAAAGAGAGTAGCCTTTAGAGAACCGAGTTGGTGAGAGGACAAAAGTCAAAGGAAAAAGGGGGTTTTAGAGAACAAAGTTAGTTTTTCAAGATGAGAGCAGATTTTAAAAAATAAAATGTAATCTGATTTTCAGCAATGAATAAAATATTTCAATTAGTCTAAGAATTTGTTCTCTTAGTCGCGTTCATTTGGTTTTTTATTCTTTTAAACAAGAGGGCATGAGAGAAACTGGACAATGACTATTTGTGTTGAAATTTGTTGGTAAACTTCAGAAATTTCTAATTAAAATAATTTTTTTCATGCAACCACAGTATGATCTAATTAAAGTAGTACATAAATCAAATTAGGTACAGTAATTAAGGCTTCTTTCATAGAAAATCGTGGACTATCTTCTTTTCTGGTAGATTAATCTTTGATTTACGAAACTGATGACATAAGATTAGTTGCCCTACGTCTTCTTCATTGTAAAGTATGAGAGCAATTATACATACATGTATATTCTGTTACAAACCGAGCACCAAAAATGCGTCTTTTTTGCACAGTTGTAAATCAAATCCTTGCTCAACTATTGAGCTTTGGGAGATCACAATTTTATAAGGAGCGGTGGAGTAGCGCATCCAAAGAAGAAGAATCTTATTTGTTTCAGAGACAAACATGACATTATTTCTCAACACCAGGAAAGATATGCAGCGATACTTCAGTCAAGTTCCTCAAGGCCCAAGCATGAAGTATTCAGTCAAGTTCCTCAAATGCAAAGTATTCAGTCGAGTTCCTCAAAGGGGAAGTATTCAATGAAGTTCCTCAAAGGGGAAGTATTCAGTTAAGTCCCTCAAGGCTCAAGCAGGAAGTATTCAGCAAGTCCCTCAAGGCCCAAGCGGAAAGTATTCAGTCAAGTCCCTCAAGGCCCAAGCGGAAAGTATTCAGTCAAGTCCCTCAAGGCCCAAGCGGAAAGTGTTTCTTCAAAACTTTCCCCTTTAATAAATAGTGCCTGTCATTGGATCGGGTCTCGGCAGCCTGGTAGCCTTTCTAACAACCCACGCGTATGTGTGTGTATAGAGATGATCTTATTTAAAGACGTGACTACGATGACAGAAAAGTGTCTTTAGAGCCTTGACTAACCTTGACAAGATTGCAATACGTAACACTATGCAGCGTAACGTTCTATGAAGTTACATGTATGAACGTTATTCAACTTGATCATCAACTTGAATTCAAGCATTTACAATCAATAGACTTTTTAAATGAAAAATGTCAATTGTGATTGCCTGGTAGGGGAGAAGGAGGAATTAATTCAAACAATGTCATTTACGTGAGCAAAAAAGCACGCAAAATGAGACAGCGGTGAGTGTATGGGAAACTCTCTTCTTTCCGTTGTTTCTATCTCTAAAGAATGGAGAAGAATAATCTGTTTCAGTTTATTTTAAATGATTTTACGTTTTAAAAAGTCAAAACAAAAAATCACCAGCTTGGTCGACTAATCACCAGCTTGGTCGACTGGTGAGCGAATCTGCTTGCGAGCGGAAAGACCCGGGTTCGAATCCCACTGCCGACATGGTTGACGCAGCTAGAAATACGGCATGGGACTTGGGTAAACAACCGAATAATTATCGAAGTAATTGTCCGACCCAAGAATGGGCCCGAAGGTTCGTTCCTATAGCCTCATTCTATTCTAACTGGAAGCTGAAACCCAGGCACGAGGGGATGGTAGTACAGGGGTAGTCTTACCTAAGCATTAAGGTTAGTACTATAACAAGAATATTAAATAGCTCAAGCAAAATAATAAATTATGAGGTGATCAATGAATTTCGGCAAAAATGTTGTTATTCTAAATAAATTAATGGCTACGAGCATCTGATTCTGAAAGTTCGAGGTTTATCTCACACATATATTCCAATCTTTCTGGGGTAACTAAAAATAGAGTTCTAAATTCAATCACGTTATTTCCGGGGAAAACATTTATGTGGCAACAATGTATAAATAAACAGAGAATCTTTATCTAAAAATTCGAATTTCGCTGATTTTCTTATGACACATATTATAACATCTTATCAAACGGCATTTCGTGCAAAACTGATCTAGTTAAACCATTCTTATCTAAAGTAATGAATCCGTCCCAGTAATAACACCTGAAACAATGAATTCTTAAACGAACAAGAATGAGGGCATAAACCCGGCTGAAATGTCATTTTTTAAGTCTGGCTTAATTTTATCTTTACTTTAGCTAATCATCCTATCTTAAGACTTTCATCACGAAAAATTCAAACAATAATCCATACCGAATTAAATTTGGGAGTAATTAAAAATGTCATCAGCGGGAAGGCAGAGCGTAAGAAGGTCAGGTCGTTCTAAATGATGGAAACTCTTTCAGCTTTCCTAACCAGACCTTCATTCTTCACATCACTTTTTCCTGGAAGAAAACAGGATCAATCTTCATCGCTGGCTCAAATCCCCGTGACTTGTCTACCTGTTCTTGCATCATTTGGAAGCTATTAAGAGCGCGTACAACTTGGCAAGTTTACGTTGTAGTCGTTAAAATTTACGTTCCATCACTAGAGGTCATTAGTAGAGTCATCCGGCACGGAACAACGTTACGAAATGGAGTGGTTGGGCAACGCATGGAGCCTGATTCGTTTAGAACAGTATAGAATTTGTTAAGGGGAATAAAATGATCACAATGCGTACTTCACAAATCGAAAAATGTCAAATGGTTGTGCAAGACATTGTCGTAAGATGTGGATTGTAATACGCAGCTCATGGTTCAGTGCATAATTTGCATTGGATATTCATTTATTGTTTGTTTACTTGCTGATTCAGTGCTCAATTGAAGAAGTACAACAAAAAAGGGAAAAATTTTAGACCGTAAGGTAACCCCATCTAATAGCATGTTATTGTTCAAGAACGTTATCAGGAGAGTTCAAACAACTTTCTAATGCTCGACACGCACTAACGACAATAAAGTAACGCAGTAACGTTAAACTGACGTTAAACCGGATAGCCCAACAAAGCACAAAAGATTATTCACACGAGCAAAAGGAAGGCCTAGATGAGACTCTTGCGGAACCCAGACAGGAAATTGCATTCAGGAGTCGAGAATGTTCTCATCGCGTGACCCTTCAAAAATGAGCCTTTCATACATGACGTGATCGCAGAAAAAGGAACGATGCCGCATGTTTCGAGTGTGCACACAAAAGAACACACAGGGCCACTCGGAAAATAAAGATCTAAAACGATTAATTTTAAGATCATGCCGGTAGGTGTTTTCGCTTTTACAGTTTCTTTGTCTACCTTCAGTTTTCAAGTAGTAATTTTTACTGATAACAGTGCAGCCTTACTCGCATTTATGAAAGTAAAATACATTTTTCAAGAACTTTTAGCTAGGTGCATCTTGATTTCTTTACGTTTTGGTTTCCCAACGATTTTTTCTGGTATATAATTACGAACACCGAATTCAAAGGTTACTTTATTTCTAGTTTACACGAAAAGAATTTCAAAGTTAATCACTAACAACACTTTATTTCCCTAATTTTGTATTATTTTTTCTTCTAGGGCAGCCTTCACTTTCGATTTTTTCTATACAATGGATCACTTGCGGTGAACTAGTCCCACCGACTTCCTGAAGTCTATGCTCTCCTAATTCCTTTCAACTTCTCTAATCTTCTTCTTCCCGGTGGTCCCTTGGGCTTGGAGACTCAAACCCCTTCGTTCTCTTCTTCATGACAAAGGACTTTTTATGTGTCATGCAAGATCGTTGTCTGTTGGCGTTACCTTTTCCGGCATTTCTTAACCTTTTCCAGGACCCCATTTCCTCCTCTTTGTTTTTCTCGATTACATCCGAGACTTAGCTTTGATGTACCTCTTTAACGAGATCATATAATACGACATATAACTTATTTCACAGTTACGCATCATTTTGAACCTCCCTTTGAAGTCCTGAGTACACTCCTCTCTAGTTTTTGGAATACCTGAACCAATAATGTCTCTAAATCTTAGGTAGACTAAAGGGGCAATTCATTTCTTAATGACACAAATCAATGTACGTGATTTGACCACATCAATAATTTTATTCTCTTACCTCTGAATAACTATCAACACAATGGTACCATAGCACCTCTTCTGTTGCTTGACAAATTTGCCCTTAGCGTTGAAAATGGGTTAGTCCAGAATTTTTTTAATGAGCTACATTCCTCCATTCCAATCTGGTCCTGTTCGTTTTCAATGCTAACTAAAATCTGAAAGTATCATCAAAATACCCTGCCTACATTGAAATATCATTTTCCTTGTCGTATACACACGTCTACTCCAGTAGAAGTCTTGAAACTCTAACTTAATCATATAAGGATATTGTTATTTGGCTATTGAGCGAAATACTTCGTAAATTATCACTCATCTTTATGCAACTCATGTCATTGCATCCTAAGTTTGATTGTAGCATTTTGAGCATAGGACTAAGCTGAATTATTTTTAATATCCTTCAGGAAGGACAGTAGGATACAGGGTTAATAACTGTGTCTCTTTAACTGCTAAGCAAAGCCTGCACGGCAGGTGTCGCGGGAACGACGCTTCCGTGATTGTGACATACTCCAAAACCTGTCGTTTGTAGCATCACAAATGTACACACTTTTGTATGTACAGTTTGCGGCAACCTAAGTTCCTTTTTTTAAAAGAACTTTATTTGGAAAAGGAAGGTATGTTGCCACACCCTTTAGAAGTTGGCTGTGGTACGAGTTTACAAGTGAAATTCATCATAGAAATGACACCAAGTTTTCAGGGAAGAACTATTCGTTCACGAGTTGTAGAAGTGAGTTGCTGTACTTGCTATCACACCTTCACTATTTACGTTAAAGTCAGTGAGAAATGATATTCCTTAACAAAATTTCTGCAACATTCATGGACGAAAAATTCTAACTATATGCTGCTAAGCTGCAAAAGTTTATCAACAAACAATTGAATCTTGTTGACAAATATTCCTTGCTTCAATGCATTATTATTGTCCCCTAAATTTGCTCGCCGTTTTCATTTCAATAATACAAAACTTACAGTGAATATCAGTAAGCATTTAGTTTCAATGACACCAAATACACGCAAAATTTCAGTTTCTCGGCTAGCACATTTGGTTGATTTCAAGTTTTGTCACACTATCATCTACTGAAAAGATATGGCCTTTTACTGGTACTTGTTCAGAACTAATATCCAAGTCCTTGACTGTTGTGAAAAGGTTCATCCTTCTAGCGCTGGACAAAACAGACTCATTCAGACGTTGTTGTGTGCCCGAAAATAAAGGGGTAGAATTTAGAACTTTAGTTTTTGTTACCCTAGAGTGATTAAAATATATGTCTGAAATAACTATCATTAAGTTGAAGTAAGTTGGTTGTTTCAAGTACTTTTTTATCTATGAATATTTCAATTACCTCTTTCATCTATGAACATTTCAATCATCTATTTTAACCATGTCACCTTTTTAAACCAGTATTATGACTCTTCTTAACCACATACATATCAATCACATTTTCTAAAATCAATCACTGTTACCATACTGTACACCCAACTGTACACCCTTACACAAAGACAGACACACACACAGACACACATACACACAGACACACTGGCCGCGATCGTCCAGCTCAAGCACAGGTTCGAGAAGGAGATGACAGAGACACTTTCCCAAATAGTCGCTCGTCCTCAAGACTGTTCCGAGACACTTTCCTTCTCGTCATGCTACACCTTTCTCTCTCTTTCCTTCTTTCTTTCTCACTTTTTTCTGTTGGTCATGGCAGCCCAGTTCAAGTCACCGAAGTTGTTTGCAGCTACACGTCATCAAGTGGATTTTTTATACGTCATAAAGGGGATTTTTGCGCGTCATCGAGTGGATTTTTCGGTCATTTTTTTGACCTGCCTGGCTGGCTGCTCTTATGTCATTCCCACTGAAAAATTACGTAACGAGTCTTTCAGGAACGAATTTTTTTAGGTCAACAGAACTCTCGCTCGTCCCTAATTGAGATGTTATTTGCTGAAATATTTAGGATTAAATTTATTTTTCTTGGGCGACAAGTTTGAAGTTTCAAAGCCTAACTATGGACTTGATTTTGGAAATAACCTGGTGAGCAATTTGAATACATTTACAATAATTCTAAGTACGAATTACATGGATTTTTCACAGCAAAATTTGTTTACTATTTTAATATATATAAAAGTTAACCAATTCTTCTCATAAATCCAATTTCTAGTGAGAAAACAAACTTTAACAATTGCTTTAAGACGCAGTTTTAGAGCTAAAATTGCTGCTAGAATGTTTACATGCAACTAAAAAGTGCAGTTCTTCACAAGAAAAATTTAGCAATAATTTCCGAAAATAATTTCCCTAAATTTTCTCATGGTCAATTAATTTTAATATTCATGCATGCATTCTGTACATACAGTATATCATCAGGTCGATGACTTATGTTGTTGATTTTTGACCAGTTAGAGTTTTTATAATATTTTTTGTTTCCTCAGCTATGCAGATTTTTAACTCAATTTTCAAACTATTGTTGCTTGCATTATCCAACTCGAATTTATATCGTGATTAATCAACGTGAAGAAAAAGAAACAATGAAGAATCAACGTATATTTTGTAAGCTAATATTTATTTTTCTTCCAAACTATGAACTTGAATTTCGTGTTAATATTCACGTATCATTTTTACTCGGTGAGTTACTCAGTGTTACTCAGGGTACACTGATAATATTATGAATCATTTTAACTTAGATATCAGCGAATCCTGTATTATTATTTTAGTCATTTTTACTCGGAAATTGATCATATCTGAACTGACAGTTATAAACCCGTATGCCAAATTCAGAAAATCTCGACACAACTCAAGACTGATGAGGAATTTTCAAGATCATAAAGCGGTTCAAAGAGACTTGTAGTAGCGATCATGCGGTGAGAAAATTTTCAACTTCCGAGCTTTTTAATAATGTTTAAGAGAAGGAGCTAGGAAGTCAAAATAAAAGTGCAGGAAAAATGGCATCAGAATTAAATGTTAGCTGGCAAACGATAGGAATATTGTCGAAGACTTAAGATACAAAAATACAACTTCTTCGCGAGCACACGAAAAAAGTGGCACTCGAAAGAAACGACATTGCTGAATCTCGGTTGGGGCGAACGAGGAAATTTTTTTAGGTTAAGGTGGTTCATTATGACTAAAACATGCAGTGGATTCGAAAATGAATACAAGTGCTACAGGTCATATTTGATCAGGAAGTTCAGGCCTCCTTATTACACGTCGAAGTTGTTTTTATAAACAAGTCCGAGTTCATAAACTCAGTTGTCACGTTTACATACGCTCAGGATCCGTATAATACGACCAGAATTGCATCGTAAAATTCTTAAGATAATTGTATAGTGAATTGAAATTTTACCTTTTTCTACACAGCATGGCCTCACCTTGTATTCAGATGTAGTTTTACATCGAATTTTATTCAATTTAATCTCAATTTAAAAACGAGTCTTACGAAATATTTTGAAACAAATTTTTTAAAAGAAAATTTAAAATCGATTCCAAGCGCAAACCCTTAAACTGTTTTTTAAATATAAAATATAAACGAAATTTGGTCGATCAACACAGGCGGCGGAGGTGTGAGGGGTCGAAAGAAAATAAGAAAAGGATTTATTTGTGCGATGACGGGACAAAAAAGATGGTTGCTATTCACTCTAAGATTTTTTTATTTATATAAGTGACTTCATGGATCTAGACCCGCTACCAGATTACGTGACGAGTAATCTATAAACATGATTCAAGTGCTTATGTCTTTCAGATTGAAAAAAAACATTCTTTATCTTGCCACTAAATTACATTTACTAATATTGAGTATCAAATCTGCTACTGTGTCTGCCGTGAGTAGCTATGGACATAAATATGTGCACGAAGTTACTTTACAAGTTCATTATTCTTGAAGAATGACTTACACTTTATAAATTACTACCATAGCGCATGTCCGCACCACAAACACAGACGTTATTTCCATGAGCTACCTCTGGGTCAAGTTATCTCTATGAGCTACCTGTGGGTCACGTTATCTCCATGAGCTACCTGTGGGTCACGTTATCTCCATGAGCTACCTGTGGGTCACGTTATCTCCATGAGCTACCTGTAGGTCACGTTATCTCCATGAGCTACCTGTGGGTCACGTCATCTCCATGAGCTACCTGTGGGTCACGTTATCTCCATGAGCTACCTGTGGGTCACGTTATCTCCATGAGCTACCTGTGAGTCACGTTATCTCCATGAGCTACCTGTGAGTCTCTGTATCTGCATGACCTACCCGTGAGTCACGGTCTCAGGGTAACCCCAGTGAGTTATAATGTCTGGTATGCGACCAACCAGTGAGCTGTGATGTCTGGTATGCGACCAACCAGTGAGCTGTGATGTCTGGTATGCGACCAACCAGCGAGCTGTGATGTCTGGTATGCGACCAACCAGCGAGCTGTGATGTCTGGTATGCGACCAACCAGCGAGCTGTGATATCTGGTATGCGACCAACCAGTGAGCTATAATGTCTGGTATGCGACCAACCAGTGAGCTGTGATGCCTGGTATGCGACCAACCAGCGAGCTGTAATGTCTGGTATGCGACTTACATGTGAGCAAAACGTTTTCCTGAAACAATGTGGGAAACAAACGCAACTTATTGTCCCAGACACATTTTTTTGCGTCAGCTGCCACGATCAGGAGCCACGTAAAATTACCCCATAACTGCGCAGTGTATGGTCTCCTAAAAATGCTACCGTCTCTCTACCATAGTAACTTAAGAATAGTTCTTGCTTACCATTTGAAAATAAATTTCGCAGCAAAGAGTTAATTTAGCAATCGCGAAACTGGAAAGCAGCGCAACTGGCAGTCGTATGGAGCAGATCCAAATCGACACCTTTGGGAATAATTCATTCTATTTCAGCATTTTATGCCCGCAACTAGTCATTAGTTTCGACCACCAGGAACCTCGGCAATATCAAAGAATATGAAACATGACTGGACGCCGGTTGCCGCCTCTGGATCACGCTGTACGGAACTAACTGATGAGGTGAAAGCAGAGCCTTGACTAACTGGTTTTCTGGAGAGCAACTGTGATGAACTGGTCTGCTTTCAACTTGTGGTTACTGCTGCCTGTACTGCTGGATAAACTGTGTGATTATAGGCTGCTTTACGCTACATGATAGCCGTTTATTCTTTTAAAGAATGAAATGAAACAGTATTGCGGCGCAGTTGTATTTAGGTAACCTTGTTTTATATGAATTTTTCTGAGATTTTAATACATAGTGACACACGACCATGTACCCCTAAATTGGAGAGGGGTAAATAGTGTTTTTAAATCTAAATTTATATTTGTGAAGTTCCATGAAAATTTATCCAGTAAGTTACGTAAGTGCAGATACTTTACAATGATTATGATAGTAAGAATAGTTAATATTTTTGTCTTCAGGGTTAAACCTTTGTTTCGGTTCACTGATGAGAATTATGACAGTGGAAAATAAAATAAAAAATACGGAAATGAATCTCGTACGAGAGGTCACTTCCACGGGACGCAGGCCTCAACCCCCTAAGGATACGACACAAAAAGGAAAAATCAGCAAAAAAGTACGATAAACTCAGGAGACACGGGTTACTAATTGCACTGCCAGTAAGCAGGGATGCCACAGAGGAGAGTAATTACCACAGGTTCACTGACAAGGACAGACAATCATCTCCCTCCTCCCGGATTAAGGCATAGGAATCGTGCATAAATAACCCAGAGGTGCGCTAAGTCACGTAGATACACCGAATCATAATCTCCATGACCGATATAGAGTACATAAGGTTGTTAGTGCGATACACCTGTAATTTACTTTAACTATAGGATATCTGTTGAAAATATATAAACTAAAGAGTCTTCATGATGCTTGATTGTATCATTTTTGAGTAGAGCTAACGAAGAAGTGAAAAGTTTAGTTTTATGATGCAGCGCTCAGCGTGCTCCGATAACATGGTTCTTTATCTGTACGGGGATGCAGAGTAACTGTTTTTTATCGATAAAACCAGCCTCTCCCAGACAATAAATGTATCAGCATTAGCAGGGCTGTTTATGTCCACGGCTTCGTTCAGTAGTCACGCATGAAAATTCATACTGTATGCTCTCACCATTCAGTGTGTCTGTCGCTGAAAATAATACTAGAATGGCAGGCATATTCATCGTTCTATTTATTGTAGTAACGGATGAAGATAATCTTTGAAACATGGTCTCTCGACAGCTTCTTATGGGTCAATGACTTTAATAGCGACTATAACTCAATATACTCGGTTTTTATTTCCCTCAAGTTAATCAAACCTGTTCCACTGTCAGCATGATATCATCAGATTCTTAATTATGAGGTCACATTAACGTTTATTTTTGTGTTCTGGACATTCACACATACTATATATATACACACACACACGCTGAGTTGCACAATCATCGAAAGTGCCTCTCAAAAAAGTTCTACACATTATCTTTGACCTATTCCTCAACAACAGTTCTCCACCCAGTCTATTATGAAACAAGATTGAGCTCCATTTTCCCCATCAATGCTTTCAGGAGTATCTGAATGCTTGCCCATTTCGAGGCGTTCACTGGACCGGAGCGCTGCAGTGTCCGAAATTCCATCATGGGGTCTTAAACCATTATTGATTTACGGGACTTTTCGCGCAATGGCCCCTTAATGACCAGTCGTCAACCACTGATGCCCAATTGCCCCTTAATGACTAGCCGTGGAGCACTGATACCCAATTGGTCATTAATGACTAGTCCTCAACCACTGATGGCCATTGGGAATGAAACGGTCTCAACTTGAGAGCCATTGACCTTTTTTTCGTTTCTTTGATTTTTCGGTGGTTCAAAACTGTAAATACTTTCGTGCAGTGCTGGGTGAGCGGCTTTTATTATCTTACCCCCCTTCTCCCCTTCATCTTTTTGTAATTGCCTCCAGTTGTTACTGCCCCCGAATTGCCTGCTATACGCAAACTGAGCCATGGATTCTGGATCGTTTTCATTTAAAATTTACGTTCATGTTACGTCTGATTCGGTGTGCGTATGCATTTGACCATGCATTTGACCAATTGGTCAAATGCATCAATAACATGCATAAGATCAATTATTGTAAAACATTTTTTCTGACCTCAAATTTTATAGTTGTTTAAATAGAACGATGTACATATTTCAAATAAAATGCACTGTTTTTAAGGTAACCAAATTTAAAAGATTGAAGACATTCTTCGAAAAAGTTACGAAACTGCACACGGTAAACAAAACTGTACATAGAGATCTGAAACTATATATTTATTTCATTAAAAATATTAGAAACTGCACAGTTATTGCACGCCAGAATCGTAGTCCCGTGATCAGCCGCTGAGTCATAAGTAATTACAAAATTAAGGGGCCGATATTAACGATCACGAGTCACGAAACAAAGTAACTAAAGTTATTATGACCTGATATTTTTGTAGGTTACGGAATTAAACGAATTATCTCGTCCCAAGAGTTGGAGGAGCTGCCAGGTTATAGTGAAGAAGTGCGACGGCATAGAGTTAAAGAAGCTGTAGGGTAATGGAGTTAAAGTAGCTGTAGGGTTAGATTAGCTAACCGCAAAAGTATTATGTTCTGCCAAGCAGTCGTATGTGAACTGTAAGTTAAAAAAATGTTAAGAATCCAACTCCATTAACTTCATAGTAGCGAAATCGTAATATATTTAGGAACACTCAGAGGCGCCTCCTAACAGAGTTGAAAAAATATAATCAAATTAGATGGTAGGTGCTCACTGGAAAAAGTTTAGGGTAAAGCAGCCCTGAGCACCATCCAGCAGCCCTCAACAATTTCCAGCAACCGTAAGCACTTTCCAAAACCATAAGTATTTTCCAACACCCTGAACAATTTTCCAGTTATCATAAGCCCTTGCCAGCAACCCCCAATTTCCAGCAACCATGAACACCTTCCAGCACCTGAGCATCGTCCAGGAACTCTGAGCTCATTTCCGAAATCCTGAGCGCCTTCCAGTATTCTTAATCTCCTTTCATGAACCTTGATCTCATTCTTACAGCTCAAGTATGATATCTTCCAGCAGCCCAAAGCACCTTCCAGCAGCCCAAACTCTTTCCACGCAACCCTGAGTGCTTCCAGTAACCCTGAGGACCTTTCAGGATCCCTAAGCGCCTCCATCAGCTCGGAGGCACCTTTCAGTAACCCTGAGTACCTTCCAGTATCCATGAGCGCCTCCATCAGCTCAGAGCACCTTTCAGTAACCCTGAGCGCCTCCATCAGATCCAGGGTCCCCTGGATCCAGGGCACCTTATCGTAGCTCTGTGCACCTTCTGTGACTAAGTGTCTTCCAGTAACTGCAGCAATGCACCACCTTGATTCAATTATCACTAGATCGGTCGTAAAAATTCTTGATTTATGCTGCACACCCGAAATGATCATCCTCATGCATTAATTCATCATTCGAGAGCGATCATCCATCAACATATTTAATCATCCATCATTATTAAGTAATCAATGATTTAATTTATGGCTAATTTTCTACCGTCCATGAGTAATAACGAACTGTCGTTTAGTATTAACCGTCCTAAATGAGTGCCAGTATTGTCGGATGACCATCTTCATTGTCGACGTAAATGCTCATGAAAATCTTTCCTTGATCGTCAGTTACGACGTCAAATTATCTTCATTAATCAGTGAACATTGGCCATCATTATAAGATTAGATGATGGGGTGTGGCCCACCTGTAATTTCGAAAAATCAGTATCACTCAATCGTCATTTAACCATTACGCAACCATTACGCAACCATTGCGCTAAAATTACACAAAATATCGGATGATTGTCCGCCTTAGACGCGTGAAAGTCATTTTCATTTTGACTTATTCACCTGCAGTTAATGCCTTTCTCTTCATTTTTCTTCAGCGAATTTTTTGAGATTTTTAGGTACCTGCAGATTATTCCCAATTCATACGTAAGTGTTGATCATTCACAATTCACGCGCGCGTGTGTTGATCATTCACAATTCACGCGTAGGTGTCGATGCTTTACAATTCAAGCGTAGGAGTTGATCATTCACGATTCACGAGTACCTGGTGATCATTCATTTCACAATTCCACATGATGATCACTACAAGGTGATCACAGTGGGAAGATCACCACGATCAGCTACGATCCGTCGTGCAGGTCGAGGGAATCGATCACCGCTGCGTCGGAAGTCGTGACAGAACGTCTGTAAAAATTTAACGGAGCGACCACAGTGTCCTCTTGGCTGACGAGCGTGCGTAAAACCGAGGCAAATTACCTGCAAGGGGTTTTATAAAAGTGAATGAATTGCTTGTAATGGGTTCTGATTAAAGTGAGGGAATTGCTTGTAATAGGTTCTGATCAAAGTGAGGGAATTGCTTGTAATGGGTTCTGATCAAAGTGAGGGAATTGCTTGTAATAGGTTCTGATCAAAGTGAGGGAATTGCTTGTAATGGGTTCTGATCAAAGTGAGGGAATTGCTTGTAATAGGTTCTGATCAAAGTGAGGGAATTGCTTGTAATAGGTTCTGATCAAAGTGAGGGAATTGCTTGTAATGGGTTCTTATTAAATTGAGGGTAATTACATCTAATAGATTCTGTGTGCTACTAAATAACAGTCGTAGTGGAGAGAAGGAACTGAGAAAAGTGAGGGGAGAGAACAAAGTGAGGGGAGAGAACAAAGTGAGGGGAGAGA
>VCRD01004805.1:0-30628 GCA_006783055.1 Trinorchestia longiramus
CCCTGTGACAAAGCACCGGCGGAAATTTCTCTCAACTACTGAAAGGATAAGGTCCATTTCTCGGCAAAATTTAGTACCAGTTTCCGTTGTAGCTCTTTTGATCCACCGGGAGAATTCTTCGTGCCATCCAAATATTTGTATAATTTTGAGAAAAATAATGAAGGAGATTCATAGTCCAATTTGTTCTCAACGATATGTAGAAACTCGAAAGATATGTATTCAAAATGTTCATGTGAATTTTATTTTCGTATGAATTTTATTTTTTTGGTTGAAAATAAGTCTGCTTTATGATTGATCAGCTGTTAAACTGAAAAAAATATTTCCGATGATGCTTATAAATTTGAAACTTTCTTTAAATTTGAGTATCGAAATCAAATGTTCAACAAATCATTTTATTCAACGAGTGCAAAGAGCATGGATTAAAAAATGTATATAGGTGACAAAATGACATATTTTTATCTTTTGTTCTTCTATTGAATCATAAAGTATTTCAGTATGTTCTATTTTATAGAAGTTATCGACACATTTTGCTATTATTCCATTCACTGTGCTTGTACGTTTTTTATGCGGACTTGTCTTCAAAGAAAACAAAGTTATTCATAGGCAAACTTTTCCACAAATCGTGTATAACGAAGGAGCTGTTTTTATAATTCATTACTCCAAACAAGCCAGCTTTAGTTTCAATTCGGTATACAGTGCTCGCATTGTCATACGGTTTTCAGCCTCTCACGCTGACGTCTTAAAACTAAAGAGGATTTCCCCTTTGCTGTTCCTGTCCTCTTTCTTGTGACTTGTAGAGGCTCGGAGGGGATTTATTCGTAGAATAAATATTCTTTATTTTAGAAATAAGGAGGATATTCGTAGGTTCTTGCACTACATGAGCTCCTGTAAGACAGAGGCTTTGTATGTTAAACTACTTATTCACAACATGAAGTTCAACCCATGAGATCCAGTAGAAAAAAAAACAAACAAAACTGACATCTCCAGGAATTTCAAAACGTACACGTGAGCGAGAGAACTGAAAGACTATTGTTAATATCGTCCTATTGTTAATATCGTCCTCTTCTCATAAAACATTTGCCTTCTGCATGGTGGAAATATACTAATGATATAGAACATATATATCACCAATAATAAAAATTAATTCAATTGGACTCAGGCTGGTATTCTTAATTAATTAAACACAATTCCATCTGGATGTCCGATTTCTGTACATAAATTCAAGCCCTATTGCAACATTTTTTCTCTCTGACTTCACATCATTACAAAATTCCAGACTCGTAACTCAAATAGCAATCTCTTAAGAAAACTAAGTAGGACAAAATACTATGTGTGTACGATAAATAAACTCAGCAATAATCGTTTTTCTTATCGTCTTGTATACGAGAGAGAGTTTCTAACTTAGCTTCAAAAATAAATTTTTCAGATATGGAAACGATGTCGACCATCAAACAAAAACCTGGATATAATTCCAACTAGGAATAAATATTTTTCTGAACGCATCGATCATGAATGAAATACCTACAAAAAAAATACATTGTAATATTCTAGTTCATATATGTTTTACATCTTGCGTGTTTCTTTTCTCAAAGGTGAAAGCAAATTAACTTCTGAAATAAGAAACTAAGATCAAAAGCGAACTTCAACGCAGGATTACCTCCATTAATTTTTTTTCATTTACTTAAATATCAGCAAAATATTAGATGATCAAGGGAAACCCCGTGAATTCAACTACGAAGATTGACTGAGTTAATTCTATCATTTCTTCTCAAATTGAGTAAGCTTTCCACCCTCGATTACCGTTTTTATCCTAATCAGCGACCCTCTTCCTCTTGTACGAGGAGGTCCTATAATCCGTAACGTCCCATTCTTTTCTATGGAGTCTACTTTCCTCACTATGGAGATCAGATTGATCCTTATAATGGCAGTGCTATTGCCATGCATCTCGAGTATCCATTGTTATTTTACTCACAGACCGTTAGAAAACAGACTCCACAGTTTCCCATCCACAATCGAATCCACATGTTCATCACTTTGTAAGAACAACGCATAAAGTAATGTCAGGAGAAAACTGCTTACGCTTAAATGTGACAATTTACTTTTTCCCAAAAATCAAAAGAGTTAAAAATTTTTGGTAGTGCCGTCTAGAGTAGAATTTCCTGTAAACTAGAAACATTGAGTGAGTCATACATGTAATTCCACGCAGCAAATACTTTTAAATTTTTAGTAATAATCCTACGCTGACAATGTATTTAAGAATTAAAAGGCATGATAATCCAAACACTAAAATCATGAATTGCCATAATGGTCGAATATACCATTAGTTCACGATGATATGTGAGTGCGAAATACAACACATGTTTCTCTTTATATCAAGGCCAGCACAGGGTGCGGCAACATAACTTCGTTTTTTCAAAGCATTTTGCTCTGAAAAAAGGAAGTTATGTTGCTGCGCCCTGGAGTTTCCGACCTAATAAACGTTTTCATCACAACGAACACAAAGTGCAGTGTCGGTAGGAAACTAAGCTTGGCTCACCGGTATTGACCCAGAATTGGCACTGTTTTCATTCTGCCATCAAAGTCGCCAATTGTACCAAAATATAATTATAGAAACTCAATTTTGAACCACAAGACAGATTAGTCGCCAGTCATTTCTGGTGGGCGCAAACAGACAATTTGGTGTAAGGCGATTTATAAATATATCGTCATGCTCCTTGGGGATTTGCGCAACCTATCAAAAGAACTCATTTCTTTGAAAACTTTATCAAAGGACCTCATCAAGGAAGCCTACCTGCACGAGAAACTGATTCCCAGATTCACTGACTTAGATTGACACAAATGCTGCATCAGACTGACACAAATGCTGCATCAGACTGACACGAATGCTGCATCACACTGACACAAATGCTGCATCAGACTGACACGAATGCTGCATCACACTGACACAAATGCTACATCAGACTGACACGAATGCTGCATCACACTGACACAAATGCTACATCAGATTGACACAAATGCTGCATCACACTGACACAAATGCTGCATCACACTGACACAAATGCTGCATCAGACTGACACGAATGCTGCATCACACTGACACAAATGCTGCATCAGACTGACACGAATACTGCATCAGACTGACTCAGATCTAGACCTTGAATATCTATGGCTCCTGCATCTATAATCAAAGCTGTTACAAATCAAAATAAAATAGATCAAAAATATTTTTCTATCCGGAAATAGGCAGTTGAACGTATCATATCTACAAAACTGTCGTCACTCTGGTATCAAAAAATATGCACTTATGTTCATGAGATGCAACCCTGGGATGTTAATTACGAGTATTTAGTGTCATACGAGAACTCAGGCTCCTCATCAAATATTGCAAGAAAATTAAATCTCAATAAGATGATGCCTCAGTTCGTCTCCAGCTGGTATTAAATGCTGTGTTGTTAGTTTTCTGCTCAATTTTACACAGACTTTTATTGAGAAATAATGTAGTAACTCCCGCGTAAGCTGTTACACATTAAAAGTCTCTTCGTGTTGTTCAATGTGTAAGTGCAGTGTCTGATGTAGTTAGCTAGTCAATGTGTAAGTGCAATGTCTAATACAGTAAACTAGTAAAACTCTCAATCCTGTATCTCACAATAATACAATGGCTAAATCTCGAATATAAGAACAAAATTAGTCCATTCGATAGACGATGAAAATAATGTAAGCAATAATCAAGCCTTCATTCATTGATACCTGCTGGTAATGAATACTAGTCGTCCAACTGAAAAACTGTTCCATAGTTCCATAGTTCGCGGTTGTTTGATTTTTTGGAATATAGTTCCATAGTTCGTGGCACATCTTCCTTCGAAAAGGCTAGGTCCGAAACTCCACACAAGCAGGGATGAGATAGAAATTTATGGGCCCACTCCCGGTTTCCATTAAGTTTAGTTTACCTTTGGATCTTCTCCAATTCCCCTACTTTGGCCAGAATATACTGCAAATTTCTGTATTATGTACTTACTTATCATTTCTCTTTTGCAGCTGACACACTCACCTTATCATTGTACTTATTCTGCTAATATCTAAGTTAACACGAAACATTGAACTTCTTTTTGCCCAGCCTTATCAATTTTTCCCACAATACATAAAAAACAATTTAGTTTCACAATAATATATTACGTAAGTTGAGAATTCAATCCCTAATTACTCAATAAGGACTTCATGAAAATCAACTTACTGAATAGAAATTTACTTTATATGTTAAAACTCACAGGCACTTCTCCTTCGCGTCCAAACATAAAAAGACTCTGCAGCTGCGTCAGTGAAATGTGGGGCAGAATAAAGCTTGCTGGGTCCGGACGAGATTGCTCTGAAGGGATTACTGCCGTCCGGCAAGTGTTTTATGTGGTGCTAGTGCTACCGCAGAACCTGCGTCTTGCTATTTGTTGATACCTTTTGTTCCCTGTCTACTTCTTCTCATTTGGAGCAAGTTAATTGTTTGTGTTACCGCCCTAATTAAATTAATAATGTATTCAATGTGGGTGTATCAAAGCAAGCCTCTGAGATTTTCAGCAACATTTATTTGTCTTTGTTATCTAAATTGGAGCAATGAATCGGGTTCAAACTTTGCAAAGTTTTAAAATTAGGATTTTTTACGTCTTATGCAAGCTAATATTTTATATCATCGGACACATACGAGTAGGTAAAGTGAAATTAGTGTTTTCAAATTTTTCACATTTTTTTGTAAAAACATTCAATTTTACATCCACTTTAACTTGTTTCTATTTAAACAGACGATGTAAGCTCTAGAAAAACTAAATTGAAAATGCAAACACCCTATTGGTTGTTTGATTTTATAATTAAGATTTTAAAAATGGTGTATACCTGTTAAATCAAGAGATTTTTTATATAGGCGGTGATATTATCGTATTTTTTTAACAGCATACTAAAAGAACACAATCATTTATTAGCCATAATATTCCTAATGAAATTAAAGAAAATTACCTGATATTTCACACATGAAGTATAATTTATGCAGTACTAGAGTGGCATGAAATAATTACGAAGAAACTGACTGGTGTTGGTCCGTCGGTTGCCTCTCAACGCTGTACGGCCACCACTGACTACTTCTGTAGCTTATCAACCAAAAAGAATCAGACAGTCTAAACAATCATTTTGGCGGAGTTTTCCACAGCTAGACACAAGCAATAGCGAAGAAACTGTTTCTCAAATTATTAAACTTCTCCTGAAACTAAGATCTGGTCCCACTGCTGCATGACCTAGAAGGAAACCAAAGTAATGTGTGTAAGAAAAACAGCTACCTAACTTATTTAAAAAGCTGAAGTTACTCAATTATGATGATTTTTAGTAGTCACTAAACTATAGGGAAATTTGAAGTTCTTATGCTGTATATTGCCCGAAATTTACTGAGAATTTATAGAGCATCCGAAAATATTGCATACCTCAAAACCACACTTATGTAAAGGGAACTCTTAAATGTTCACTTACTTTAGAAGCTATCTTTTAGTGTCACTGGACCAGCCATAATAATTTCTGCGTGACTTAACAGCGGTACTGAAAGTGCCAGCGTATTAACCTTCACTCGCCATTGTCCCTTTTCCGCCCGGTGGATCGGCCCGAATTCAGCTTTGCTCTAGAAATTCCATCAATTTGCAGGAACTGTTCGCTTTAATTAATTGTAGCCTTTCTCCCTTGACTCGGAATTTCATCCATTGCTGCCAGCAGGGTGAATAGCTCATTCAGTTCCATTTCTACAGCCTATATACATGATGCATTAGAGATAGTCTGATTCCCTGCTGCGTGCAATACTAAGCAAGATTCAGATATTTTTTTCCCAGTCGATGTATTCATTATATGAAAATCTTTGTGATTATGATTATGTCATAATCTTTGAGGTTATAATTAAAACTGCTGAAATGTTGGTTAAAATGTGACCATCTGCATGAGGGGTTATTATTATTTCAGTGATTTATTGAGCTTATGACATAGATATCAGTAAAATAATACACTTTGTGAAAATAAAATACTGAAATTTACCTGGTAGAGTACCCGCTCGAATGGTTCATTTTTGTAATAAAAAAGATGAAAATTAAAAAAAAAACAGTTAAATGCATATTAGCTGGACGAATTATTCTGCTGCCTCTGATTATACTGCATCTTATTCATATGGCATTGAGAGAAAAATCTTTGAAAATTTTTATTAGCGATCTTAAAATTGTTGATAAAATATTTCATGAATGGGCCGGAAATTTTTACTGATACTGATAGACGCTGCGAGTAACTTAAATGTTGGTCTCATTTCTTAAGACTTGTATTGAAATGAATTTTGCGAGTAAATTAAATATTTTATTTCCCGTAGTCTCTTTTTATTTCACTTGTGTGAGTAACTTAAATGTTGCTTTTCTTTCCCTAAGAGTTTGATAGAAATGATGAATGCGAGTAAGTTAAATATTGGTTTCATTTTCCCAAGACTTTCAGTCCTTTTTTTGATACATCGGTTTTAGCTTAATTAGCTCACGCAATATACGCTTCGCAGCCATAAAATAGAGCCCGTTTGGTTGTAATAACAAATGAAACCCGCGTTTAATTGGAAAGTCTTTTTGTCATGCAAGTGCTGACTTTTTCTGGGTAATT
The DNA here is from genome assembly GCA_006783055.1 of Trinorchestia longiramus. Taxonomy (NCBI): domain Eukaryota; kingdom Metazoa; phylum Arthropoda; class Malacostraca; order Amphipoda; family Talitridae; genus Trinorchestia; species Trinorchestia longiramus. The sequence continues at coordinate 6,649 of VCRD01004805.1, forward strand.
GAAGGGATTTTTTAGACGGTTAGAGTTTGACAACCCAATTAAAAGTACCCAATAAATACAGTGTTAATTACTAAAATGGACATTGGACGAAAGTTTATGCGTTTCACTATTTTCAGTACCATTTTCATTATTTAATTTTTATAACATGTATAGGTAACAGGTTTTTGGGAGGCCACTCAACACGCTTAGTGTCTCCAACCATTGAAATTGTTCCCTCAAGTGAAACGAAGCTTCTATTTTAATTGTTCTTTGCATAACAAAGTAACGAAGGTAAAGCAATTCTTCAATGAGAATAGTAGCTCATTTTCAGTTTAACTGTTTTCCGCAGGTAATAAAATCACTTATTCAGTCAAATGAAAAGCTCATTATCTGTTCAACTCGCCTCCCTTGGGTGACCAAAACCGTGTATTCAGTCACATTAATAGCTCATTGTGAGCTTAACTGTCTTACCTATGATAATAAAAACACCCATTCAGTCGGCTTAACAGCTTATTATAGGTTTAGCTTTGGACATAAAACCTCTTATTCAGTAGGTATAAGACCTCGTTATCAGTTTAACTGTCTTTTCCTGAGCAATAAAAGAAACAATTGGCAATAAATAGAGATCGAGATGGCCCCCAGAAATGCTTCGATGCTGGGATTTTGTTGGGACTATGGGAGGAAAATTTCCGTTTACGATCTCAGAACTCTGGAAATAATGTTGATGCATTGCCATGTAGCTGAACATCTGCAGAACTGTTTTACTGTTTTTTGTAGACAGCAATCGTTTATTGTAACTATTGTGACAGAGATAAATACTGGAGTGCCATCTTGGAGTTGGACTTGAGTTCGGTGGTTTTTGTAAGAAATGGGGATGAAACAGCACAATGTATTTTGATGTGACTCAATAATTTACATTCATTTAATTAAATTTCAGTACAGCAAAACTGTTATATCAGGATATGCAAAAAATGCTCCAGGTATGACTGTCAAATAAAATCAACATTCAATTTACTTGTGAGCTGATCTTTTACCGCCTACGAAAATAATGATCATAAATTTTTTCGTGATGTTTTACAAATCTCGTCAAGTTTCCTGTTAATTATTAAAGCTCATGTTGTTAATATATTTCACAGGATGTTCACTTCATCGTAATAAAAGCTGAGAACGTTTATTTGTAAGAAAATTGCCTCAATCCTTTGCAAAGTCTCTTTACAAAGCAGGAGTTTATGTTTTAATGGTATTGGATGTGTAATTTTAGACACACACAGTTCTCCTGCAGCTCAAAGAAAATTGCCCAAGACAAGTTGATAGCTAAACAATACAACTTTTAATTTTTCTGTAGGCTCATTTATTTTATAATATATTTTAGCCTTACCAACTTTCAAGGGATCATTACTGAAAATAAATTTACTCAACATGTAAGTTTTCTAGTCATAAAAAAAATTATGTCTCATATTATCTGTATGAGAATGTGAACATTATCCAAATGACCTCATAGTAATAGCGTAGAAATTTTTTACACTATGACTGTTAAGCCTGCCCTTTCCCTTTCAAATAACCCATGGTTAACTAAAATAAATATTCGAGAAGCATTTCAAACAAGAGTCGTCTAATTTGAAGTTAAGTCTTGTTGGTGTGGAAACCTGTACAAGGCTTGTCAATTCTACCTGTTGTTTGAAAACAAGTGATATTGATAGTAATGTATGAGATTAAATATTGACTTTGAATCGGGAAAGCAATTCAACTGCAAGCGCATCTACAGAGAATTAGAAACAATTGCAAAATTTATAGTGTATGATGGCTGCGGACTGCGAAAACTTTTCCTCTTCAATCACTTCACTACACACAAATGAAGACCCGAAAATCTTATGCATTCAATCACATCAGTAATATATTAATTGATTAACATTCAACATGCCAGCTAAAATTGAATTCACAAATGCAATAACTTGTGTCACTAAAAACTCACCTATCTTCGTTAACATTGCTTTGAGAGAGGGTGTGTAGCAGGGTTTCACAGTCGGGATATGCAGATGGGATCTGTATCTCTCACAACAGAAGCTCCGGCGAGGTCATGTTTTTCCACGACCAGGTATCTTGTGCCCAGGGGAGGCAAACAGCGCTGGCAGGAAACTCTGACCGTGTTTTATTATTTGGCGGATTGCACTGCGGGACGATGCTTGATGTTTTACCTGACCTTTATTCCACGAGAGCCATGAACTCAAAAATTGTGTTCACAATAAAAATGAAGTGGTATATGCTAATGTTATGACAAAGTTTCAATAATATCCGTGGCTCTTTTTAATGTCGTTTTTTCTACTTTGTGTTTGCACATATTGTACAAACAAGATTCTCTTCAAAAAACAACGCGACGTATTTTGTGTATTGTATATTATGGCATATTACACAAACAACATAATCCTTAAATCCATTCGCTATCCAAAATAGTTTAATCTGTATTAATGGAAAACTATACTCCATACACTTTTGCAGAGATGTTATTTAAAAAAAAGTCGTTTTTTCGAATTCTATTTTATTTCAGATCACTAAATGAAGTAATAATAAAATACAAAATATGAAATATATTATCGAATTTTAAAAGAAGAGTTGCATTTTTATCAAAATTACTCTGTGAACATTTACACATGACATATGCTCTATCAATGGGACTAGAGAGCAGATAAAAAATATTAAGTCGCAATGACTGTATTTTTTCTCTTTTGATAATATTTCCCGCAGGCAAATATGTTTTAGTCTAATTTTTCCCCTATTAGCTGTACTTTCTGATGGATTGTCCCTTGACATGAAAGTTGAGTCATAACTATGCGGTGTAATTAAAGTTGCAATCCAATTTCATGTTGTATTTTGATTTGACAACATAATAGTTAGGAAAAATAGCAGATGATCTAAAATATTATAAGATAAAAATCACAAAATATGTTTTGAAGTGAGCCAATGTAAATTTTTAAGCAGAGTTTACATTTAAATTCCTAATTGTAAAACATTTTATTGTGAGAGCTCGATATGCTGGCAGTTTTTGCATCTCTGATAGAGCTTCATTTTTAACAGAAAAAATATATGTAAGAAATTATATCATCAAATTAATCACCATAATGTAAATATGGCCAACCAATAAAGAATAGTAACTAAAATTCAGGGTTAGAACAATCATTCAAAACAAACTTGTATGTGTTAAAAATCCTTAGAACAATCAGAACCAGTTCCTCGGAATTATTTACTCGTACACACCTTCGTGTTCCGATCTTATTGTGCATTACGATAATACATTCAATTATTCGCAGATTCCAGTCTTTTCTCTGCGACAAAGAGTCTCCTTACACAAGAAAATATAGGCCTTGCATCTGCAAGTCTGGCGCCTCAGGAAATATGCATGCAGCTACAAGAGTGATGCTGATGCAGAGCATGGCTCACCTGCAACAAGGTATCATCACAACTGCAAGCTCTATGATAGCCTGAAAATGCAACGCTTCTCAGTATTGTACGTGTATTGCTTCTCTGGTCTCAGCGAGACATGGTTTTAGTCACTCAGGTAATGTGATATTTCTGCGTGATGATTGTTTGTATGCCGCGAGGGAGACCAGAAAAATAATGCCTTTATTTTATACTCAAACCGCGGTGATGATGTCTGTTAAGCCTATTTGACGACAGCAAAATGCAGTAAACTTTTCCATGTTCAGTGGATCCCATTAGGATTATTTAATAACAAACTTAGGAATTTTTAAATTGGTATCGTAAAGTAACATAAGCAAAGAGAGCAACAAACTTGTTATGACACTACTATGCAAATTTTTCCTTACATGTGATATGTGTGCGATGTTTGTTTTAAATTCAAAACCTTTTAGTTGTCAAGTAAATTTTAACATAAATTTGAACAAAAATAAATCCATTCTATAGCTTGTACATTATAAAGAACTGAATAAAAGGTCTAGAATAATAGTTTCATATTTATCCTGGCGGAAATGACATCTAAATTATTATGCAAAGGCATATATTATTTTAAATTTTGACCCTCCTGTGCCTGCTGATAGACCTATACACCAGCCTTAATTTCAGCGAGCTCAGAAGTTAAGAAGAGTATCCACGATATAAGGTGAAATAAAAAGCACCTAGACTTAGTGTCCATTTATTGTCAGATATTGTGGGTATCCTGGCAGTATGTAGAGCATCACCGAAATGAAGGAAATGGACTGGATAGCGCCAGTGCGACAGAAATTTGGCACCTCATGAATGCAAGAACGGAATACAGGTATTCTGAGTGATGTTTTCTTTTTTTTTAACATATGCTATTGATGTTGCGAGGTTTCAATTGGGTGCAACGGCAACCAAAAACAACTCAAATAATAAAGTTGTAAAGGAATTTGACGACTTGTGAGTAACATTGCTTTGGGTGAAACAGCTGATTCTCTGAGGCGATGAATTAGTGTATTGTTCTACCAAAGTTTGACAGTAAATATTAACTAGAGCTCAAAAATTTTGCAAATTATTTCATTTTCTAAGAATGAACTCAGTTACTTGCAAAAAATGTATGGTTTTAATGAGTTATTTCTATGCATTTAAAACAGTGGGCTCATACTCTTCCAGGAGAAAATAGTGATTTACGTTTGTTACCTTATAAAATACAATATTCATTCTCATTGACTTCAAAATAAAGTAGATTGGCTATCGTCTCTGTGTTCTTGCTCAAGAAAGTAAAGTACTTTTGCCATCATCGCCCCCTTAAAAGAATGAAAATTAATTGCTTGTTTAGAGAAAAAAATGCTACAAAATCTCAACTTTTTTATTATTCAAGAGTACTCTATTCAGGTGCACGCATGTCAGTCTACTTATAGATCACGGAAACTCATAATTCTTGCTCATAGGAGAACAGTTAATTTTCAGTGAAGTAAAATAGAAGAAACCAAAAAGTTTTTAACTTCAGTCTTTTTTCAGAAGAATAAAGCAAATATAAAGTTCACGATTATGCGTTGGTGCCTGCCTTGTATTCTGCCCGAGCTGCTACTCCCTCCATCTTTTTAAGCCCAGTCTGCTTCAATTAAAAGTTTAACGATATTATTCGTATCTATATATGTATATATATATACATATAATGTCAGTGCATTACAACTTAATTATTACTTAATACATTCTAGTTAGTTATAGATGAAATTTAAACTGGGTTGCCATGATTATGTATTCCCTAGAGAGCCTCAAGGCGTTTTCGCCACGCTATTTTTTGCTGAAAAAAGTTTTCTTCAATTGGAGCTCGTAGCCAGCATCCTAATGCCCAGCCTTAAATCTAGATGCTGACTTAAGAAAATATTATGAGGGCTCCGTGCAAAACACAGTTTTGTAGGTTTTGAACTTTGCTTACAATTTTTCATTCCGAAAAGCGTGATATACTTTTGAACAATAAAAATATGAAGTAGAGCTGTTACGAAGATGAAAGTATCTCTAAAACTATATTAACTTTTATCAGCATGAACAGATCATGACTCAGCTGCGTTGATGTTTACTGTAACGGAAAAAAATTATTGGAAAATTCAGAAACTTAGTCAAAATTTATGGCAATAGAAATTTGATATAGAATTAAGGAATGATTGACATCTGACAAACACCAGGTCGGACATTTGTTCTGTTAATTTAGTAGACTGCTGTAAACTTTTTGTTGAAATAATAACTTGCGTTTAGCTGTTTATTTTTGTATTTCGAGAACTTTCCATATTTGATACACGTTTTCATTACATTAATGGTCATTTTGAAAATTTTACACTCATGTTTCCCCTGAATTTTAATACTTTTCCTAGGTTGCTTGTGACATCCATTGCTTATACAAATCATAAAATATATTTTAGCTGCCAAGTGCTTAGTTCTGGTATGACAAACATGAAACTGTATAGTGGCATGTTATCCATAATTGTCGTCTTTTGCGTGCGTGGATGAATATTTCCTTGTATTGTGTCAAATTTAGCTTACGTAATGTTTTTACATTTATTCAATGTGTTTGTAATTTCTTCTTTATATTCTGTTAACCTAATGATAATGTTGGTAACATCAATGCATACTAGAGAATGCTTGAAATCACTTTTCGTAAAATGATTGGCAATTTTTAGGACATTTTAACATTTAATGAACAGTTGCCAGGTCCCACATTTTACTGTTTTTTATCTTTTTCAATTTCAACATTAAAATGCCAGCTCCTAATCTTTTATTTCTTCGAAAATGTGTTGCTTTTAGCTAAAAAAAATAAAAAAAATAATCATTGTTTCTTACAGTAGTCATAATTGACCAAGTCACACCTCTGATATTCGTGGATACCGAGAATTTTGAAATGAGTGCTGAATACCTCAAAGAAATTTTAAAACAGCGCACATTCTTTCAGTTCCCCATGGAAAAAGCAAATTCAAGCTTCAGAGTTTCAGACTTTCAATCTCTGCAAGACTTTCTGCATGCTCTCAAGAGTGAATTTTTCGAGCGGATTTTTGATGAATCTTATTCGAATTGTGGCCAGTGCATAGTTTAAAAAAGTGTAATTTTAATGCAAGTTTCCTACTATGGAAAAAGCTTTCTTAACTTCTGAAAGCCCTTCGTTTATCCTCCCACCATTGCATGTAAAGCCCCGCTAGGGTATACTAAATCCTTATCCTTTGCGGTCAAGTTTCCTCGAGCTTTTTCTTTTTCATACTCTCTTGCTTTAGGAAACTTTTAAGATGGTAATATTTCAGCAACATTGATGCAGGGCTTATGGTATCGTAATTCAGACTCACGAGTATTCTATGTCAGATTTCTAAAAACTACATCATGATGGTAAGAAGTTTAGATTTATTTAAAAGCTGTTTGAAATCAAAACACGCGTACCATATACATACGTACATGAAATGAATTTGTGTATGAGTTCATTTTTTGCGATAGATCGTAAACGTTTAACGCATTTTATTTATATTGAAAAATTTTGTAGGTATTAGTCAGTAAGTATTTATACTTTTTGCTTCTTCCTGCCCAACTGAATATTGAGTTAATAAAAAATCATCAACAAAAAATATAATTAAATACTAAAAATACTTCAAAATTTTAATATTATAGCGTTAGCAAAGATTTATATGCAATATTTTGGAAGTCTGTTACCACAGACGCATTTAAATACATGTGAAACAATGGGAAAATAGTGACAGTAATAATTTTAACTACGTACCTTATTTCCACAGTTTAATAACTTATGTAAGATATAGTATGTATATTTCGAAGTACATGGTAAATAATGCTCAAACTACCCGCGCTAACTAAAAAAATTGTTTCGCTTCTACAAGTAAACAATTGAGGAAGCTTAAATTTCTAGGGAAAAGCTGGCCTAAATAAAATGATGATGCCAGTATATATCTTATTTCCAACAGCCTTTTTCAACGTTTATTTTTCCTCAGACATGATGCCTCGAAGACAAACCCTATATCTCTTTGCTTTCTTTGCACTTATGAAGAATTTCAGCCGACAATGAATAATAAAGAGTTACAAAAGAATAGCCATTGTTCTTGTTTGTCATGACAATGATTACTTTTACAAGAATTGAGGAATTCGTATGAGGAACATAGAAATATTATGGAATGCAAACCTGTCTTTCTGTTTCTGTTACAATAAAAATATTCAAATAATAATTGTAATTACATTATATTGAGTTACTAAGATTGTTTTACTAACCTTGAATTAAAAAAAATTGATTCAAAAATGAAAATGAAAATATTAAAACTAACATCATTCATGGTATTTCAAATTTCAATTTCAAAATTTTGGGAAATATTTAGCCCAGTTTAAAGTTCTATCTGTGGTAATAAGAGAAGTAACAGCAGCTGTAGCTGCAGCAACCGTAGCAGCAGCCTGGGCAACAATTATTACCAGAAAGCAATCATTAGTCCCGAAATTTTCAGCCTTTGAAGATCTCTTACCGCTGCATCATCCTTGTTTATCTGCCATTCCCAAAATTTGCAGGAGGCAGCATAGAAAACTAGTTTACTGAGTGTATTTTCATCCACAAGTGAAGTTCACAGCAATGATTTCAAAGATAATGAGAATAATTTTTTCCTAATGTCTGGTGGCATACGTACACTGGATGTCGGGCAGTGTAAAATATATAGGTCTTGGGGTAAATTATTAAAGTGGATTGCAGTGGTGTGCTAGTCAAGTAAGTTGTTAAACTGGATTGCAGAGGCGTGCTAGTCAAGTCAGAAATGACTTGCGATGATTTTAAGTGATAGTCAATGTGAAGAAAAAACTTAGGGAGATTGTATCACTTGTTATTCTATCACCTATTCAAATGTCAGCTAATTCTAAATGCAACTAATATTTAACATTATGTTTTTACCGTTATTGTTATTAGGATAATCAACGTTGCATAGGCAGGATAAATGTGAAGCTTCTGAATCTTCCAACATTCTATTATTTAACAAAGCTTGCTGGAATAATATTATTGCTGAAGAGCAAAATTTCTGCTGCAGATTATTACAACGTAAGTAAATATGATGCAGGGTGTGTGAAATAAAGTGATGCCAGTGAATCAAGTGTGAAGATGAGTACTATTTCTTTAACCATCAATTACTGCATCAAAAATGAGTACTCCTCGTCGTAGACAGAAAATCTAACATTTCTGAACGTCTGTATTTCTTCCTGGCGCTTCTTTTAACAACAGCTATCTCGCTCTTCTTAAACACAGCATTGTGAGCTAGCGTTTATTTAGTATTATTTTTATCTCCCAGAGATGTGGTCCACAGAGACTAAAAGGCACAAATGTTCTGTGAAAAGAAATATTGCGTCGTAAACCCCAAGAATTCGAACAGCTCTTAAACACCAGCCTCGCGTCCTGGTTGAATTATGTGACAAACTTTTTGAGGTTCTTCTGGATGCGATTTATAACGCAGCACATGTAAGTTTAAGCATCATCAATCTCTTTTTATCGCAAAAAAAACAAAGAGAATGCTGTAGCACCATCAAATAAGGTTAGAGCGTTGACAAATTCTGGATCTCAGGTAATATCAAGAGACTATCTTGTACCAAGGCATTAATATTTCTTATCGACTTTAGATAAGAGAAGAGTTGTTTTCACCAATGCATTTTAATTTCCTGTCGAGTTTCATGCAAAGGAGGGAGATGATCTTTGTTCGTTGCTAGCTCCTCAACAGGTGAGAAGCTAGGGATTGAGAGAATCTTAAATCCCAGCTCTATGCAGTAAAAAAAACGGTTAAATCGAAAGTCTTTTCTTGAAACTGCATCTGCTTTGCATCGCTGCCTCCGTTGGTGCTGCTCTCTGACCAGGGCTCGAGTGGAGCGCTGACTTGCAACAGGGTACGTGCCATATTGAAGCAGTGTATGGGGGTCACAGTGCCACAACTCTGAAACACTGCTACATTCATTTTGAAACTAACTTTCCCATTTGCGTGAGACTTTATTTTGTCCTTTCAGTTGAGAGATCGATGGTCCCGGTCAACCGAACTCATTACCTTTAGTTAAATCTTAGAAGAAGACATAAATAAAACGATACGTCTTAAGTAAACCTAAGCTCTAACCTTTGTCTCTCAGTCTCTGAATTGAACTCTTCACGAGGAGTCCCCATGTTTTGAGCTTCAGTTTGCCTCTACCTGCGCCGACATCAACTGAGTTGTTACAACCTTCCCATTACATAGAAATAAAACGACTGTTTAGCTCTCCAGTAACAATTTCACATTTTGGAATTGTTGGAATCAATTATTATTAGCCCATAGTTGTAAACTAATTATTACAAATACCTAATTATTTAATCAATCATTCTTTTTTTTAAAAAGGGAGTGTTTATCATGTCCCACCCTGTATAAAGTCGAACAAAATAAGTATGTGTTCACTTCCAAATTAATATTTTATTTGTACTTGAAATGTATTACGTGGCTCACGTGATTTTTAGATGAACACTCATACAATGACATTTTTGAAGCCCAACCTTTATTTCAATCATTAGTATATGTTCAGGTATTCTGAATACATGCAGTATTATTAATACCTAAAGTCAGGATAATAATACAACAAATATCATCTATATAAGACGACGGACGTTCCTGTTCCTGTTGAAAAAAATTTTTCACGTGTTCAATAGAACAAAATTTTATGTTGAATAAACATGGAAGCGAAAATTATGCTTTGCAGGAATTTTAAAAACATGAAAATTCACAAATGGAAATGAACTCTAAATTGCGTCCAAAAGTGAATGGAGTTTCAAAATGATGACCAGTATAAGCGTAGGACAAAATTTGCCATTTTCTAGAAGCAGTTTATTAATTCAAGTATAGGGTCTTGAACTAAAACCATGAACTGCTGGAAATAGTGCGCAAAAAGTATAAATTCTCATAATTTTTAAAATCAATCATATTGACGTCCGACTTCCGCGTCTTAGAATCAACACTTTTAACCTCCGTCCGGAACTTGAGGAACGTTGTCACTGAGTAACTGGTCTAAGTCTAAGTCTAAGTCATCATTGACTATAATTTATTCAGCTGTTGCGGGGTATTTGGCAGTTGTTTGATATTTATTCTAGTGGACTAGAAACGCGTGTTTCATTACGGTTTTTCATTGTCAATATGTGGAAAATATAGCAACACTATTCATGTCAGAAAATGATGGATTTGTGAAAATCGGAAACGTTTGCTTTCTAAAGTGATTAGAGGGAAGCTGAAAATTGTTTTTCTCGTTTTAATGGCTATTTTCTAAAATTCCCTTATTTCTCTCTGTAGCAACTAAATGGAAGAGATCAGGGCCAATTTGAACAATTGCTAAAGACGGCATTTGTGTTTAAAATGTACCTCTTATTAAATTTGATAAGCTCGTTATGAATTTATGGTACATGAGCCGAGTATCTTGTATAATTTATTTCGTTGATTCAGATATAAAATTTTCGACTAATGTTGCAGATTCTTTCTAATGAAATTGGATTTCAATAAAGTTTTCATGTGGAATAAAAAATTTCTTGGTTTACTGTAGATTTAAAAGCGTTTTCAATTATTGTCTGGAAAAGATGTACATTTTCGATAACATAAAATAGCATTGTCTAGTGTGTAGTACATCAAATATAATATTTTTTCCACTATAGTTCTCCTATTATAAAATTATTGTATGAACCAATATGTCAAATTTTTCAAGTAAAGGCTGACGCTTTGGTTGCAAAACTGAAGTTATTAAGACGAGACGGTGATGTGAACCATGAAGCAAATGTAAGTAGTTGCGGGTCAAGATACAGACGTCGGGCACTTAAATAATTAATCTATTTGACAACTACATCCAAGTAATTTCTTACGAACATTTAACTTTCATGTACTCTGAACATTTTTTTGCTCTTCTTCCTCTAGGCTGGAGTATGTAGACGATGCTGGAAAGCTGCGGGCCATAGCGGCAAATGTGTACGGAGACTCCAGCTAAGCGGTGGCGATGTCCTGCTGTCAAGACATGGATCTGTACATGGTAAGCTGCTACGAATGCCCCATCTGGAACGTTCAGTGTACTGCTGTTACGACAGACACCGCCTGTAACACGTACTGTCGTCCTTCAAGTACGAAAGCAAGATTCATTGTATTCAATTAAGCAGTAAACAACAGCATTAGACTTATGTGTTTATTATTTAAATTCAAATTTCTCAATCATTCGTTCCATGCAATTTCGTAGTAAATAACTACATTTTCCATTTCCACAGGTACGTAGGAACATCCGACCAATGTCTATTCTCATTGTAATCTTAGAAACAAAAGCGAATAAAAACTTTACGATATTCCCTCTATTCCCTCCTCTTTCACAATAATTGTCACCCCCTGCCAGCCTACCTTCCTTGTCGTGATATAGACTAGTCGTAATTTATTACTTGCCTTATTGCAACAGAGTTCTATTTGTATTTATTTTTGTTGCATATTTAGCATCGATTTACAAAGTTTGGGAAGTACTGTAGAGTATCCCTCGATAAATTTGAACTCAATGGGGACAGTTGATCTTCAGAAAAATAATAATAGGCGTAAATATTTAGAAACCCTATGCTAGTTTCACTATACCCATCCATATACTTAAATTCGTTAGTGTTTTCAGTGCTTTCTTACTTTAGTTCAAATTAAAGGCTTGAACTTCATAGCACAGCGATGTATAAACATATGGGTTTGAGTTCATAGATTTTTATTCATACATTTGTTATTAATACATTTATTCTTCGCGCATTTGTTGTTCATGCATTTGTTGTTCATGCATTTGTTGCTCATGCATTTGTTGTTCATGCATTTGTTGGTCATGCACTGGTTGTTCAAGCATTGGTTGTTCAAGCATTGGTTGTTCGCGCATTTGTTGTTCATGCATTTGTTGTTCATACACTGGTTATTCATGCATTTGTTGTTCATGTAGTGGTTGTTCATGCAGTGGTTGTTCATGCAGTGGTTCATGTTCATATATTTGTGCCTCATATATTCGTTGTTCATTCAGCTGTTGTTAATCCATTAGTTGTTCATACATTTGTTGTTCATACATTAGTTGTTAATCCATTAGTTGTTAATCCATTAGTTGTTTATGCATTGTTTTTCATTCATTTGTTCATACATACATATATTGTTCATAGTGTTCAATTCAGTGTTAGGAATTTGTACGGCTTATGATATCTTGTTATCTCCATGCAGTTTGTGACGCATGGGAAACCAAAAAAGTAAAGCGGAGACTAATTCGAAAACAAGATTTGCCTGGAGTAAAAGCGCGTAATACTCTTCAATTTTTCTTTCCAAAGATGATTTAGGTAATTAAAACGGTTAGTTCACATTAAAAGTTCGTATTTTGAATACATGCTTGCATTAAAATTGTTTCCCATTAGGCGGTTGGTGAGTTGATTACACGTGCTAAAGTTAACATTGTAACTGCCTTGCTGAAACTAACCATTCATATGTAGTCAGTTACACTTACTGCAGACACTGAGCTCGATTCTTATTCATTTTAAAGTTGAACTTTGAACATAACGCTGAAGTTGCAGCAGAGGTTGCTGGTCGCAATGCTAGGAGGTTGTTATACAGTAGCCGCTTCATTTAATCGTTAATATTTCCTCTTGTTTTCTTGTTGGTCCTGAACTGAAGCAATTGCTAACGCAGTTACATGCAAATCCAACCTAGAAAGTTTCAACATGGCGCACCTCAACAGTAATTGCTTCTATATTCTCTCTGAAATTGCTAAACTCGTGTATTCAGAGTAAAACTCCGTATTGTATGTACATAATGCTTTGCCAAATACGAAAGTGAGAAAAAACAATCTGACCTAATTCTATTTATTATTTCGTTAATCTATTTCTATCATACGTGCCTCTTTGTTCTACTATGAATGACTGAAAAGAAACTTTAGTCGAACTTGGGTGTATTTTTGAAATGTTTAGTTATCACACCGTAGTGGCGTGATTGTTTTAGTTACCTGGCCAAGTGACCACCGATTGCATACATTTATCGTTTTGTAAACTAAAATTTATGCAAAGCAAGTACCAAAATCTCACAGCTGGAAAAATCAATACCAAAATAGTTACACTAGGTTCGTTCTAAATAATATTAATTCATTTGTACTGTAGTCGAACAGCCTGTTACTCTTTCCAGGAAAACCAGTCGCGAGCAAATGCATTTTTTTTCGCAAAGTTGATGATCTGCATTTATGTGGGCAGCACTCCTTGATGTACACCAAAATGCACATTGGTGTCAGATGCAAAGTTGATTTTATTTTATTTTATAAGCTTACATTATTTTTAACGTAATTTGTTCTTTCTTGTACAAGAGCGCTCTGTATTCAAGATTTAATTAATCTAGTTGTTCAACAGTAAAAACAAACATGATTTCTTCTTACTAATACACCGAAGTAAATTCATTTTTCAAGCAGTATTTGGAGACGTACACGGCTGCAACGCATCAGATGACAGTTCCAACGAATTTCTCAAAAATTAAGAGTAGTGATAAATTGTTTAGATATACCATTACTTTTATACATACTTATAATCAATCTACATTCATTTACTGTCTGCCATTTAGCGATCAACCCTTTTTAGTTATGTATCCTGAGAAATTATCCCATCTCAACGTGAAATGTTTCTTCTTCAAGAATATTCAATGTTATTCAAACAGAAATTTTCCGCAGAGTTCACACATCACCAATCCGTATCTCCTCGGTTGCTCACTGTAGCATAATGTACGAAGCCTAAGATTTTTATTTGATCTATTTTCTTAGATTCCTGAAACCAGTGTTAATTCTATGTCAAATTTAGACTGTCGCTTAAATCATACGCTTCTGACGGCATGGAACTTGAGTAGCAGCCCATGAATGGACCAAACAACTCGTTCTTGTTGCCACATTCTATTCTATACGGCTTGAAAACTATAAGAGGAAAGCGACATTTCACGACTATTCCATCGCTCCAAGTTGCGAATTTCCTTGTCTAGATGGAATCTATAGCCTTCATATCCACGCAATACATATTGTTTCCATATGCTTCTACAAACAACCACCGAACCCGGTTATTGTCCTTCCAAGAGAAAAGAAAAGCGAGATTTCGTTAATTTATTTCCATCATATAAAAATTGAAAGAAATGAAAGCTGACCCACTTCCGAGAGGGAAATTCTCAGACTCATTTGCACCAGTGCCGTTTTTTCGCATGCGTTTGATTGAAAGCTTGGCTTTTTCTTTTACACCCTCAGTGAGCGACGCAGGCGTCCACCAAGATCAAAGGCAGACTGGACGCCATAAACTTGTCGGCAGACACTCCATGGGAAGACGTGATCGCTGAGGCCTTCAATGTAGGGGTGGTCTAGTGCTAGTACTACAGGTCAGTGCATCTGGAGCTCGTCAGAATATATCTGGATTTGATCAGTAAATATATGAAGATATTTGAGTCATCGGTGTTAACCAGTAACATAATAATCTTATCGGTATTCATCTGAAATTTATCATCATAGCCTAAGATTCGTCAGTTTATAACTAAGACTTTAAAAAAAAATAAAGCTAAAATTCAACACACTACCATTCATATCGAATTTAAGATTTGCTGCTGTGGTATTTGAGCAGAAGAGAAATGCTTAAATGCTTTCTTTTACCGAGGCACTGTGAGCAGGAATTAATGAAGCCACGCATGGCATTATTTCTAGCAACTAAGAAGATGAAGAGCTTTTTTTCATGAGGTCTCTCTCTTTACTTCAAGACCAGAAGACTTGCGTCCCATACTGGTGTCCTGAACTATATATCCGATAGGCACCAGAATATTTACTAGTCTGTTGTGGGTTTACTTTTAGACTAAAGTATGCAGTGGGATTATTTTTATTCGTTTGTTTCTCAAGAGGGTGACGAATACGTCGTTCCAGCTTCCCTTCTGCGCTGTTGCATGTGTTCAATGTGTTTTTATTTAATATTATTAAAATTGTCTATGTTTGACGTTCCGATGGCAACCATCCATTCAGAGTAAAAAGCGAGCATTCATTCATAGATTCCTCTAGCATCAATTAATTACATTAAATTGTATTTTAAAGCTAACGAATTTGAATACGTAGTCTTGCAATCTAACACATACTCAATCTTGATTAAGCATTTATTACTCATAATAACCGGTTTATACAAACGTGCATGCTTGTGCATGCTTACCTGGCACCTAGACTTCGAAAGCTAGAGAACCGAAGACTTCACCATTCTACAGCACCGAGGAAGTTCAGTATTGTATGCAAAAATTCCCTCTGATTTTTTTTACTTTCCATTTATCTTAACTTCCCCAATAGTCCAAATCAACATTCGATGAAATTTCAACTTAATGGTGTTTCATTACTAGAGATCGACAGCACTTAATTCTGTGCAGCTGATATTTGGAAAAAATTCTTTTAAGATCAGTCGAACATTTAGCAGAAATTCTTCAGTATGTACGACGCCAACTGCCACTAAAAATGTGAAGCAAAAATGAATTGAGATTGATTGCAGTCTCTTCGTAAGATTATTCAGCAGACTAAATTACATGGTATTGGAACATACGTGAACTGAGTTCCAAAATTATGTGCGAGAGTGCATTTTCATTCATTACATTCGATTAGACAATAGTTAATGTACGATTAAGAATAAAATTGAGTCACTTCTAAACTAAAATTGTTACAATTTGAGCAAGACTAGAATTCCAGAACGACTTAAGTAGAGTTAGGAATAAAACTTAAATGAGACTAAAATACAACTCCGAATAAATTTTCAACACGAAGGAATACCATCCTTATGAATGGATTGCAATAGAAATGAAATATTTCAGTCTTACTGCGTATTTAAACCCACCTGATGTTGCCAATGTTTATCGAACGAACGACTCATTTTCGCAAAATTCTCAGTTCTTTGGGTTGTTCTTTTAGCGACGAAATTGCGTGGATTGTTTGCCTGCGTGGCCTCCGGCACCGTATCTCTGGCTTCTCATTTCTGGTATTTGAAACGCGATTGTTTGAATGCTGGCACTCAAAGAACTGATAAAATATTCGAAGGGTTCAGTTCCATCATACAAACTACTTACAAAATACGTCATTAACTGGAGTTAGAGCTAGCATACCTCCATATTTAATAACGATTCCCCAACGTATTGTCTTTTCGTAACGTGTGATCTATACGGTACGAATAACTAACTAGTGGAAACAAGATATTACTGTTTCATATGAGATCATGGATGGATGACACATAGGTATGAGTACGTTCATTGGCAAGAGAACTGGGATGCCTCTCCTACTATACGTGACTTTGTATTCTGTACACTCATCGCTGCACTTCAAGTAATGGTTCAGTGCTTGATTATTATTTATTTTATTGTGTTGAATTCTACTGTTATCACCAAAATGTGTTGGAATTCGTGTACGGTCTCAATCATCAGCTTTCTCATTGGCTCAAGAAGGTAAATGCAGAAGTCCATTTTAATTGAATGTGTATTTTTGTACAATGGAAATTAATTTGAAGCTCCCTTTGTTTTTTAAAATTCTGCCTAAATCTTTATAAATCAAACTCAACAAGGCAGCTGTATACGAGAATTTCAATGAGAATCATCATGAATTTAAGTGTCCATAATTGTGCCAGTAGTCTATTTCATAATATAATCCATATATTTGTAAAATAATGTATAATTTGTTATCCATGTTGAGCTTTTAATATTGACGGAATTTTATTTCTTTAAAATATAATTAATCATGGCCTAACAAAGATCTGATTGCTGTTCCAGACATATCCGCCACCGTCGATGACATCCAGCAGTTGCGTCTAAACAACGCCTTTTGCTTCATCTTGACGGAAGTGCAGAAAACGTGACACAGAACGTAACTTAAGCTTTCAACAATCACATTTTTTCTGAAGAAAAATGAAACAACCCCGCGCTGTTCATTGGTTCATCGTACTGCCACAGAGTCAAAGCAGGCAAGACTGTATGTAACATGTTCTGAACGCTGAAAACGTGCGCATTGCTAGGTTGATAAACACCGTACGTCATTCACGGGAAATATTAGAATTATCACAGCAACGAAATTAGTAATTCCAAATACATCAACTTTGAATTGAACTAGTAAAATGACGTCCAATATCATCGTTCTAGTATATGTTGTCTGTTTCCGACTCTCATTATCCAGGTAAAATGTCGTTCAATATTGTCGTGCTAGTCTCTGTAGTCTGTTTCCAACTGAATGGAGGCGATCCAGACAATTCCTGATGTCTAGACGAGTGACAATTTATACCTACTAAAATTAATGAGTTTCGACTCGGCTTTGCAGGTAGATAATGTCGGCAACGTCACATCACGTGATGGGTGCACCTTCAGTATCGTATAAAACATTCTCGTACAACCAGTCCCCGAGGTCGGTGTTTGAGAGCTGTCTCTGTTCCTTGAGTTTACGACGCAATATTTCTTTTCACAGAACATTAGTCGCCTTTAAGCTCCGCAGACAGCAGCAATGGCCGATGAAAATAAGTACTAACTATTGAGCAGTAAAAAGGAAAGCCCTATGATGATTGCTGCCGTTGGTCTTATATTACGTCTGTGCTAAATAATGAGAACTGGCTCAATGTTCTGTCTTCTTTTGCAGGAATTTCCCTCACTACCGGAAGATTCGGTCATTTCTTCGAGAAAATTATTCATTTCCTTTGTCGACGGTTTTCTAGATGATTAAGGGATCGTAAACTGGATTTCTTTGCCGGCATCGTTTGTAGGAATAGGATAATTGACCGACGATTAGAAAAGTCTGTACACGCTTATAAATTATTGCTCGTTTATTTTATTCGTGGTTTACCAGTGATTATTTATGTAAGACGTGAATAAAATAATTTGGAAATCTTTACTGACAAGTTTTGCGCTAGTTTTCAGATATTTGATATTTATGTATTGCAATTTATAGCAATATAGGCTACATCTGGACACCCGCGATGGGTTTCATTGATGTCGATTCTTATTTATGTCCATTCATGTGAGCAATTTAGATGGATTTTTAAATAGCAAGTTAAAAACTTCGTCGAACGTCAGCGGCTGCCAAAATTTTCATAGCTTTCACCACTATTAAGACTTTAGCTAGCAACTGGAGGTATGTTTCAGAGGACAAATAATTTTTGTATACTTAATTCCACGCTTATTTTTATAGGAAAATAATAAATTTTGGAGCATCAAATCATTGTTTTTTTAAAAAACAATTTCCTTCTATGCAACATGATACTGTGATGGTATTATCTGTAACATGAATGTTGAAAATCGTAATCTGTGATTGTCATGAGAACTCCACATTGTAACCCAAGCTTATCAAGATAACCTTGCATAAAAAATCCAAGATGGCCACGATAACCTTGCATAAAAAATTCAAGATGGCCACTATAACCTTTCATCAGAACCTACGATTTTCAAGATAATTTCGTATCACAACCTAAGGTCCACATGATAACCTTGCTTCGTATTCCAAAATTCCCAGGAGAGTCACGGCGATTCCAAATTCAGCAGCTCTGCGAGCGGCGACCTTAAGTGCGATGAATAGGAAAGATCGTGAAGAAATTGGTCCTGCAGCCCCCGAACTTCCCTGATTTGGTGTACATTTGAACGGGACACAAATAGAAGTTTAGATTCTAAAAGAGTTTTAGCCCTGGCAGCGTAGCTCCTGTGGGGAAAAAGAAGGGCATTGTACAAGACAAAATTCAAAAAATTTCGACAACGTGCTAAAATTGTCTGACTATCACCGTTAATAAAATTCATTAAATGGAAAATTAAATGAGCTAGAAATGGCGCACGCACTTGGTCACATGGTTTTACATAATGTCCAAAATTTTACACTGAAACTCTGTAGTTCAACTAAAACAAAAATACGTTTTGAAATTCTATGGTCATTTGCGTTCCTTCGGTCATGCCAATTATTATAACAATTTTGTGTCTTGTCTCTAATATTTTTGACACCACACTAAAGTTCTTTTATAAATTGTCAGTGTTAACAAAATACGTTGCATAAAACTAAAATGAACTCGAAAACGCAAAATTTACCCAAAAATTCATGATTTCAGAATGTCGTGCACAATTCCATATTGACACTGTGGTCCAGAAAATCATCAAAATCCATTTTGAAATTGTAGGGTCAAGTACAGTATGTCATTTTGATTATGCAATTTTTAAATGTTTATTTTTATTTAACAATTTAGACAACAGGCCAAAATGGTAGTTATAAAATAGAACACAATATGAGAACAAGAACGAACTGTTTGGTCCATTCTTGGCCGCTACCCAAGTCTCACTCCGTCTAAAGTAAAGGTATCAATCTCGCACATGCACCTGAATTTAAGATATTTAAACCACGTGTGCACACCTTAATCACAAGCCTATCAGTCTCACAAACACACCAGAGATACGTAGGCCATGAGAGTTGAGAAAAATACAGAATTAGTACTTTACAGAGCTGGGAGGTTTCTTACCAGTATTTGTCGAAGATTTTTAAAAGTGTTCACAGTGCCAGTGGAAAAGCTATTTGCGCAGAGTTTGTACCAGGTTCTGCCAATTTTGACTGGAAAAACGTTTAGAGCCTGGAATGTCGTAATGGTTATTATTATTAGTTTATGAGAGATTTCTGGTTAGCAGGTTATCATCTCTGCCAAAAAGCAGAGCCGAGTCGAGCCAAAAAAAGGGTAGGTTGTTTTTTGACTTGTATTCAAAGTTTCTTGCAATTAAATTAAAGATTCTACCAGCATTTATACGGGGCTTATACATAGCTTTATATGGATTAAGGTTTAACTGATAAAGAACACAATTTTACAATGACTGCGGAAAGATTTGTCGACGACAAAACAAATTAAGTCATTTATGAACGTCGCTTCGAACTACAACAGAAATTTTTGTTAACATGGACGCATGCTTTGCAATCTCTTCCTGCTCGTCCATCGTTAAAAAACTTTTATGTTTCGAAACGATGTCCTGGCATTCATTTACTGAAACCATCATTGAAGGAATACACTGAAATGAAGCTCTGCAAGTGATCCGTGGTCACGACAAATCTGCTACCTGTTTTTAATTTTACCGTACCTCCTTAAATTCAGGGTTTTTAAACGCAAAGCAAATCCGTTGTAGAGATATTTAGCGGGAGATTTTAAGTTTAAATGCTTGGGATCATTCATTGGTTTTCAAGGCATGAATATTCAGTGGCCTGCAGACCGGAAAATAATTCGACGGATTTCGAAAACGAACTTTCAGGATTGCAGGGAAAGGAACCGCCGCTGGGAAAGGGAACGAGTAATTTAGAATTTATTCGAATCTCTCATACATATTAAGCGAGCATGTAAATGTTTAAGCCGCCGCGCTCTAGCTTCCAATAAATCGGAACAAGAAGGCAAATTTATTCGAATTCAGACATTTCCTCGAACCAGAATCAGGTAAGTACATTTTATAAGCACTGTTACAACTAGGAAAGAGCACACCTTTATAAGCACTAAAACAGTGCTTATGACACTATAAGAGCACACCTTATAAGTACTAAAACAGTAAGGAGAAGCACACCAAAACAAGTCAACTTGAAAATAAAAACCTTGAATTTATCTCAATATTTGAGTTGTCTACACTTTCTGCACCAAAAGACAACACCAAGAATATACTGGCCAACATGTAAATAATAATGTTGAAATGTCTACTCGGGTTTGAGCATTGAGAAAGGCCAACAAGAACAGAAACAGCTCATATACCCTGTTAAATTTTCTATATTAACGAGATACTTTCGACTAATAATGCTAGTTTTGTTCAGGACACAAGTCCCAGAATAAGCACAGGGCGAAAGCTCCTTAAAAATTATTCAGAACAGAAACTTTGTTCAGCGAGTTCCAATCTCTCCTTGTACAGGAAGAAAACCTTTATATATTCAGTTGTTAATACGAAAAGACAATTTTATGTATTCATAAGTTGTTGGAAAATGGTTCGTATTTATGTAGATGGAATAATAGAAATCACAAGCTTTCAAAGCCTTACCTCTAGTCTGTTTAATTGCAACCATGATGTCGTATTAAGGTTGACATAACAAATATTCAGTTTCACGTGTTGTATTTTGTCTCGCGAAAATGAAGCAGTCAACCTTGCTAAATAACAAAATTTACTTCACATTTATAACATTTGCCCAGGGTGCAAAGCCGACGTAGAGCTGTACGTTATTTTCTAAAAATCTGTTATCAAGTTTTTTGAGCTTACAAATCGAACGCAGCTTTTATATAATACCAGACAAATGCCTGTTCACTCGAAAAGAAAACAATTATTCTTAGACGGATTTTAAATCGTTCCTAACATTTGAATTATTCAGTAGATATGAACTCTCATTTTAATTCGTGAATCATCCAAAAAAAATCCGTTTTCTTACTACGCCTTTTAGATTTTACTTAATGAGTTAAAAATATAACATTCCTTTTAACAGATGTAACTTTCAACCTACGAAGTTTTGCCGTCGTTGCAAGAAGATGGGCAAATATTCTATATGAATAAAAGGTATTTCAAGAGTAATGTAAAAGCTCAGTTTCAAATTGTACAAGAAAATAAACATCGGCCTGAGATTTCCATAATATATTCAAAAAATCGTGTTTTCGGAACACTTTCTCATGTGAATTAACTCCAATATTGCAATTCTCGGTCATGTGTATATTATGCAAGACCCCCACCGTGCAAATTTATGGGGAAAGTTAGACAGTCGCGTGTTATTTGGTTCCAGCCGTCAAATGGTGTCATATTACAGTGAACTTTTTCCTCTGATACCGGAGTCCTACTCGCAGCAACTTGGGGTCAGGACTCAACTTTTTCCTTGATCCTCAGCTCAAATTAATTAATCTACAAGATTATTTCAGATACAAATCTGGTTTTAGATTGGAACATTAGACTGGACGTTTAGGTCACTAATGGTAACTATTAACCAGCGTTGTTTGGAAAGTTTCAGGAAATGATTTTATATGAAGCATTTTTAAACTTGTCCCGTTTAAATTAACACGTTGCCTCCGATTGCTTAGCCGGTGTAAAACTTCACTTTGTACGCATAATCACTAGAAGGATCTGAAAAAATTACAGAACCTAACCTAAGTGGTACACATACGTACCACTTCGGAGTCAACGTGTTAACCATGCCTACGGCTCCTACACATAATCCATGATACACAGTTGTGTATTATACATACATATAATTGTTAGATAAGCGTGTGAATATTTAGTTAACTCATTTCTACACATTTCATAAATAACTTCGTTATCATCCCCTTCCCATACACTCTGAAAAAAAAATACGATTTCTACACGATTCGAAGAAAATGTAAAAGAATGTGCAACAAAAATAAATTCATACTATAATACACGACGAAATGGCTACTAAAAATGACATTTACCTGTTAAAAAATTTGTCATGTCACGAGTAAGAAAATGTTTTTTAACTTTTGCAGTTCAACAAAAGAATCACCGGGACTTCAGGGCGCACTGACGAGCAAATACATGTAAATTTTATTCAGGTCAACCCTGTGCTTGAAACTGCTACGCATGCTTCTGACTAGTTGGTCATACTGATAACATACGTAAGCACTGCCTCCACATGAAGATGCAGAGGTAACACTCCTCCACACCGTCTCCAAATCAGGAAGGATCGGCACTGCCGTTGAAGAATTGACTTAATTATTAATGCTGAAAATTCCTGCACTTTAGAGTTAACTTTGTTTTCCATGAAGAAGCTGTCCTGACATCGAGGAGCACCGCATGTTTCCGTCCCAGTTTTAACTCCCGAGTTTTTTGCATGTGGAGGAAGGCTGGTTACATGGTCTGTGTGTGAAAATTTTTCTCTTCAGTAGAAAATTTAAGGATGATAAAATAGGCATAATTTGAAAAATTGCATTCATTTATTTGCCAATAATTTCGCCCAATCCACAAAGAACTGTCCTGTGCATACAATCGAAACATAAAATGAGACCGTCGGATTCTTTCGAATTGTCTTGAGTTTAACCAAAATTTGAGCCATGGAACAACGCCAATCGACGACGGTCTTTTGAAGATCACTGCATTCAGTTTACTTGTTATCAAACGAGACAGTTCTTCTTATTCAGCAACCGACTAAATAACGGATACGACTAAAAACGCTTGACATCTGCTTGAGTAGCTCTGGATTCTAACAGCATATCCTTTATAGAAGCATGGGAGTAATTCCGAGCCCATATTCGTTCTCAGGCCCTTGATATGAGCCGAGCTACTTGTCCGTTTACTTGGTCACGCTTCATCTTCGTTCTCCCACTACTGTCACACATTAATCCATCAAATTCACCTGTCTTCAATCCACAATGATTTAGTAGATCAACTTGGACGACATGTCGGGTGCTTCTCTGATTGCATAGCGGCATTGGAGACAATTGAGGATCCAAAGATTACGCTCTCCGAGTTCCACTTGCAAGCATTGCGTGTCACCATGTTTGTCGCGCGATTCCGTGATAGTCACCATGTTTGTCGCGCGATTCCGTGTCAGTCACCACGTTTGTCGCGCGATTCCGTGTCAG